>SJXQ01010189.1:0-55038 GCA_006408695.1 Aepyceros melampus | reverse complement strand
AAGGAATCTCCACACTGTTCTCCATAGTGGCTGTACTAATTTGCATTCCCACCAACAGTGTAAGAGGGTTCCCTTTTCTCCACACCCTCTCCAGCATTTATTGCTTGTTGACTTTTGGATCGCAGCCATTCTGACTGGTGTGAAATGGTACCTCATTGTGGTTTTGATTTGCATTTCTCTGATAATGAGTGATGTTGAGCATCTTTTCATGTGTTTGTTAGCCATTCGTACGTCTTCTTTGGAGAAGTGTCTATTTAGCTCTTTGGCCCATTTTCTGATTGGGTCATTTATTTTTCTGGAGTTGACTCACTATAAGGGAAAATGTTATGAAAATATAATCCAGGTATTTGTATATTATACCAAAATCATGCAGGTGAAAAGTGAATAGATGGCTAAAGTGTGGGTAACATTCCTTCAGGTGGTGGAACTGGCAAAATCTTTGGCCATAATTGCTTGCTTTCTTCATTTTCTTTTGAGAAAATTATATGGATTCTATGAAATAGCAATGATTCTTTAATAGGTGAAAAGTAGTTAAGGGTCATAACCATTAATTTACTAAGAGAACCTGGTCCAAGCTGAACAGTACTAAATATTTCCTAATTTTGAGCACCTTGCATATCTTAAAAAAATTAATCCCCACATCAATTTTATGAGGCAGAACATTTTTTTAAATTATGTATCTGATAAGTGACTTGTATCTAAAACATATAAATAACTACTACAACTCAATAATAAAAAGACAGCTCTAAAAACTGGACAATGGAGCTGAGCAGATAGTTCTCGGAAGAACTATATATACAAAGGACCAACTGCTGTTTTCACTTTAGAGATGAGGAAAGAAAGACACGTGAGGCTAAAGAGATTGCTCATAGCTCACAGTCAGGATTTGAACCTATGAAACTAGATCATAATATCTACAAGAGGACTACTTTTTTTTAATTAAAGATTTTTTTGATATGAACCAATTTTAAGGTCTGTATTGAATTTGTTACAATATTGCTTCTGTTTTTATATTTTTTGGCATGAGGGAAATAGGATCTTTGCTCCCCAACCGGGGATTGAACCTGCACCCCCTGAATTGGGAGGTGAAATCTTAGCCACTGGGCAACCAGGGAAGTTCTGGTGACTACTTTTTGAAGCTATCTCCTTTATGACATTAAACTCATTTGCAGAATTTAGGATATTTTTCTCTGGAAGAATCTAAATATTAATGCCTTAACAAACTACATTATTTTGAATAGAAGGCAACACTGGGTTTAAACCAGGATTTTTTTTTTTTTTTAGCAGACATGGCAACGAATTGGTTTAGAGGCATTTTATTCTTAAAATTCTATTTTTCTGGCCTGTGGTGTCACTGAGATCTATTTCCCTGCCTGAAGATTTACCTTTGTACCTGTGCTGAGCTATTAAAGCTCATGCTTCAGAAATAGAATCCAACAATGAGCAGAAAGGATACTGTTCTCTTAAGGATAATTCTGAGTCTCCAACTCCCTAGATCAGAGAAGCCAAGAGAAAGAGAATTTACTTTTTTTTTTTTTAAGTGAACATGAAACAAGTTTAGAACCAGTTTCTCAATTGTAAAGGGGTAGTAAAGAGATGGCATCACCGACTCAATGGACATTAGTTTGAACAACATCCAGGATATGGTGGAGGACAGAGGAGCCTGGCATGCTGCAGTCCCTGGGGTCACAAAGAGCCGGACAGAACCCAGCAACTGAACAACAAAAAGCAAATGGAGAGAATAAAAAGAATGTGTTTGGGTAATCACTTCAATTCTTTTATTTTCTTTTCCTTTTCTTTGCTTCCTCTTCCTTTCTCTGGTTTAGAGACATATAGGGCTTCCCTGATAGCCCAGTTGGTAAAAAAAATCCACCTGCAATATAGGAGACCCCGGTTCCATCCCTGGGTGAGGAAGATCCCCTGGAGAAGGGAAAGGCTGCCACTCCAGTATTCTGACCTGGAGATTTCCAAGGACTGTATTGGCCATGGGGTTGCAGAGAGTTGGACGGGACTTTCACTTTCAAGAGACTACTATTTTGATCCACAACACATAAGTATTGCAGTTGAGTAACAGATAAATGTATGGAGTAAAATCTTTCACCAGGATATCAATTGACTACGAATGGTTTAGCCTGAATTTTAAATTACTTTCTACATATTGGTAAGGATAAAAATATATGCTGTTATTTTAGCTACAAGTAGAGAGGGCTTCATCTCTATAATAAACTAGGCTCAGGAGATTTTTTTTCACTGGCTTAGAATAGTGTCAATATGAACATTAACAAATGTCTTGGTCAAAATTATTATAAAAGATAGTATTTATTGGCACCAAAATGGGACTGGATAAGCTTATGCAATTGTGCACTTCATGTTATTCTCCTTTTATATGCTCTGAATTAGGAAGCAGCTGGCAGGTGAACACCTGAGTGGCAGCAAGGCAGCAGGATGGAATAATAGCTCTTCATATTGTTTAATGGGCTGTACTGAAACAACTTTTTCAGATCATGAAACCTTTTGATTATTACCAAATAATTAGTGCTGCAAAGCATCATTAAGTTAAGTTATCTTTTTCATTCCACCTGCACTAAAGAGGAGAGCAGGGGAAAACTCAATAGCTTGGCTTCTTTTCTGGTATCATAATGGTTATCAGTTTATAGTAACAGTTTCTCTAAAACCATGATGATTATGCTGCTATAGTGAAGCTGTTTATACTCACGATCAAGTACCCTCGAGTTTGCTATGACATCACATATTTTTAAAAAGTGGATAGAAACTTCTATTATTCCCTTCCCATTAAGCTCTACCTGCCTTTTAATCATTATAGCACTTGTGCCTTTCTTTAGTGGCATACAGTTTTACAAAAAGAAGGAACTGTTGGACTTATAAAAGGACTCTTGAAGTGGCTGTAAGATGCTATTAGTAAGAATCTATTAAACTGTATTCTAAGAGCCCCAGAGTAAATCAAACCATAAGTGTATACAGTGAACTAGAGCATTGCAAATTGGTCAATATGGTTTACTAGTTACCAAGATTATTGATTCTTCCAGATAAGAACTAGAGTCTATTAACTAGTGTGTCTCTTAACAGAGGGGATATGGAGTGACTAATGGCAGCTGGGTTGGTGGTTCTGCTTACAGAGTTGAAATCTCATTGTTGCTCAGTTGCTAAGTCGTGTCCTACTCTTTGTGACCCTATGGACTACAGCATGCCAGCCTTCCCCATCTTTCACTGTCTCCTGGAGTTTGCTCAAATTCATGTCCATTAAGTCAGGGATGCTAACTAGTTTCATTAAATAGGCCCAAGAATGAAATAAACATAAATTCAAGCTTCAAGCACTTGATAATTCAGGAGGGACCATAATATATGTATATATGCAAATCACTATGTATCAATGGATGTAATTTGACACATTAACTAACTCAACATATATTTCTTGAGTGTTTATCATGTGCTAAATAATATTCTTTTTTTAATATAAATTTATTTATTTTAATTGGAGGCTAATCACTTTACAATATTGTATTGGTTTTGCCATACATCAACATGAATCTGACACGGGTATACACGTGTTCCCCATCCTGAACCCCCCTCCCACCTCCCTCTCCGTACCATCCCTCTGTGTCATCCCAGTGCACCAGCCCCAAGCATCCTGTATCATGCATCAAACCTGGACTAGCAATTCGTTTCATATATGATATTATACATGTTTCAATGCCAAATAATATTCTAAATCTAGGCAGAACAGTATTTAACAGAGAGAGATGAAATTCTTTATTTTCATGATGCTTGCTCTCGAATAATCTATTTGAAGCATAAAACAAATATGTTAAGATAAAGTTAATATTTACCTATATGATTATATATTTGTTAATATATTATTTTTTACCGAGGAATTTTTAATCTACTTCCTTTTATCAGTAAGTTTTACTTGTTAAGTTGAACATATGGCACTTTCACCTTTAACTAAAGCAAGTGTATAATAGAGTTCTAAACTTTTATTGTCTATAAAGCAAATGGGTTTATAAACCGTTTTATTTGTAGCCAGTCTCTTATCCCTCCTCAGCAATACCTTTGTGAGGCATATGATGCTCTTTTCTCTGCCCCAAATTTGGTCATGCTTGATATCTTCTAGGAATTCTTGAAAATTTGTAAGACAAATTTCAAGTTAGCATTGAATGTAAGAAATCTTTCATTGCCAGACTATTATTTTTGCATAGTATTATGAAAGCAGAAATACCCAAGGTGGGATAGCAAATGGTCACAAAATTAAGTATAAGAGCAAAAATAGATGAAACCAACATGTAGAGGGAGAAAGCAAGGAAAATTACATGTCTGCATCTTATTACCAGGTAGTGGGAGGAAAAAAGTGTATCTCCTCCGAGAATCTGAACCACAGCCAGAGTTATGTTCTGCATTCACACCATCAGTGCGGTCCAAATACTCATGAAGAAGTTTTAATTTAAACTGGTCTTAGTTTATCCAACAGCAGTAGAAGGACACTGCAGATTATAAAGTGCAAACTGATTTAACAAATATTAAAATGTTTTAAAAATATACTTTATATTCAATAAAATATGATGACAGTTTTACTGCATAAAACTGCATTTATTGTCCCTGATATTGAGTTATTCAAGACTGACTTTTTAGATCAGGAAGTCAAGATCATGTAGTAGCTTCGTTTACAAACTTCTTTCATTTGCTGCTGCTGCTGCTGCTGCTGCTGCTAAGTCGCTTCAGTCGTGTCCGACTCTGTGCGACCCTGTAGACGGCAGCCCACCAGGCTCCCCCGCCCCTGGGATTCTCCAGGCAAGAACACTGGAGTGGGTTGCCATTGCCTTCTCCTTCTTTCATCAAGACATGCTTAAAATAAGCCGCGATATTTTGAAATTAAAGCTCAAACCTAAAGGCCTTTTATGAAATAGTTACTTTTCTGCAGTACATACCTGTTCTTTTGTCTTAAACGGATTATACGCTGAATTGGTTCCTTTTCTCTTGGGCCTGCTTCAGGTTCTAGGTGTCCTCAAAGTTAACAAGTATTTCTTAATTTTTTTTTTTTTTTGGTCACAATCCACTTAATGCTCCCTAAGTGTTCAGTACAGAATATTCAGTGACAGACAACACATTAAAATAAATTATATCCATGCTTTGCAATGTTTTGGTTTATAGTACACCTCTCAAAAAAACATTATTAGAGTAACTTGATAAAAACTCAAATTCAAAGATTTCTGTTTGGGGGAACTTTTGAGTTTGTAAAGCTTAGTATATACTTCTTTTACTTCCTGGGAACAAACCCTCACATGACAAATAGTCAAATAATGTCACATTAGTTTTACTGAAACAAACTGTGATGAAGTCACTATTATTCTGAAAGGTGTGCTTTTAGGTTGTTTTTCTCTTCAAGATAATATCATTTCTATCAGGGCCTAATTGTAGCAGATGCATTCCTTTGGAACAGTTTCAATACATCTAAAGAACTCTTTACATCAAGAGGAAATCACATAAAAATTACCTTTCTCTAGAGAATCTCTTGGGACTGAAGCAGTTTTTTATGTTGTACAGATCTTAATATTCAAAGTAATTATATAACTTTATATACTTTGGAAACGTATATGAGTTAACTCAGTATTTTGAAATTATAAAAGCCTAAATTTACAGTCAAAGAGGTGCATCCAATACAGGGAATGTGTTTATATAAAATTTTAAAAAGTGATTCTAAGCTTATTTTTTCAGTAAAATTCAAAATTGCATGCACAATTAAGCTAATAGGAATCTTAAGACAGTTTTTATTCTTAACATTTGGCTAAAAGACTTTCAATTTTCTTTCAACTCACATACTAGTTATCTCACTTAAATAGCTAAATTAGTTATTTCATTTAAACAGGGCATCTCTTAAATGCACTTATGAGTACAGGACAAAGGTGAATGTTATTTGCTTTTCTTTGTTTGCTTTTGGTTTCAAGTGAGTCATTCTTTTTAAATTCACTGTTTCTTTTGCTGGATTTCCTACAGTGAACTGTGCTTTTCCTTGTCATGATAGAATTCTCAGTTGTTCCACTTTTAATTTGTCACAGCAAGGCGCACTGATCATTCAACATGGCTGCCCTTGGCCCCTTATGTAAAAGACTTCTTCCCTTAGTTAAAGGACTTAGTTTCTATTTAAATTCATGACTTTACCTTCCTTTTGATTGTAACTTCATTGACATTTGTGAAATGCTTTTCCCTTTATATGCAGAAAAGGAGAGACCAGGATACATGTACAATTTTGGCCACATAGGTTAAGAGCTTTGGGATATTTGGAAGGGATTCAGAGAAGGCACATAAATTTGATAAAAAGTAATAAAATAAAATCTTTGGTGAATGATTAAAAGGCAATGCTGATGGCTTTTTGTTTTTTTAAAGGTAATCAACAATATTTAATGTGCATTGGGATGACATCCTAGTTGGGATTTGTTTTTATCTTATTCAAAGGTACCAGATAGAAAAGTTTAGTCAAAAAATGTGAGTGTGAGCATTTCTCTATTGATTTCCTTCTCTCACAATAACCTTTCTGTTTTAGACTCACTCAGTCAACAAATTGGTTTGAAAACATGATGTGAATGAATTTGCGTGAACCCATTCTAATCAGAATCAACTACAGTAAAAAACAAATACAGCCTTATCGCATAACTCTGCTTTAGACTAGGACACTTTCTAATTCCTAAGTCTTGTGTTTGCAGTTCTTTGCACTAATTTATCTTGTTTTTATCTCCACTTTCAATGGAAGTTAGTTCTTAAAAATATTGTCTTTTCTTTGGATCTTAGGAACACACACCTATTTGGCTTCTAGTGAAAAGTGCTACCAGTATGGTAAATTCATCCATGAAAATGAGTAAGTGGCTCATGGCTTGACTTTACTCTTCCCTGAAGTCTTTGACCCTTTAAAGTCCTTTTTAGTGTAATCAGTCATCTTGGATTATCTTTCTTCCCTGTCTCTCTTTTACCTCTCTGCTGTTTTTCAGTACACTGTATTTTATTTTCCATAAACCTGCTTCTTACTTAGGACTTATCCACAATATTTTCCTACAACATTCCTTACAGTCCAAAAATATAACTTACTCTTTTTGCCGTAGAAAAATCTTGTAACTTCATGCTATACAAATTAAAACACTTGAATCAGATGGTGGTGTTAATATAAAAAATGGACTACATAATAGAAAATAATTTATAAATAGTTGAAGTGAAAGTTCCTCAGTCATGTCCAACTCTTTGCAACCCCATGAACTGTAGACAGCCAGGGTCCTCTGTCCATGGGGATTCTCCAGGCAAGAATACTAGAGTGGGTTGCCATGCCCTTCTCCAGGGGAATCTTCCTGACCCAGGGATTGAAACCAGGTCTCCTGCATTGCAGGCATATTCTTTACCCTCTGAGCCACCAGGGAATCCCTATAAATAGGTAAATACAATGTTCAGTTCAGTTCAGTTCAGTCACTCAGTCGTGTCTGACTCTTTGCGACCTCATGAATCACAGCACGCCAGGCCTCCTTGTCCATCACCAACTCCTGGAGTTCACTCAGACTCACGTCCATCAAGTCAGTGATGCCATCCAGCCATCTCATCCTCTTTCGTCCCCTTCTCCTCCTGCCCCCAATCCCTCCCAGCATCAGAGTCTTTTCCAGTGAGTCAACTCTTCTAGATAATATAACATTGATTAGTAACTAAGAAGAATGAACACTATGTGCCTATCCTAAATCTGAAGTGTTTCTGCCAAGTGCTGCTGATGAGACCATGTAGAAAAGCAAAACTGAAGATTATTGTGTACTAATCTTCCTGAGAGAAATGAAATGTTTGTCTTCTCTCCTCCAACCGGAAAAGAAGATGAATGCTCCAGGAAAATTCCACAGAAGACCCTTTTGTCAGAGAGGTAAAAACTGTGTTTTCCCAAAACACAGAAGCCCACAAGGAATTGAGGGGCTAATGAAGGATTTCCATTTCACTACCTAAAACTTCTATGGACAAAAACATTGGGTCAGGTGCATTGAGACTGAACTCCTTCACAAACAAAACAAAACAAACAAACAAACAAACGAACAAAAAAACAGGCATAGTCATAAACCTTCCTCTAAGGGTTCTTTCTATATCTAGGCAGAGAGATGACTCATGATTATAGCACGAGCTGCCAATGAAGACAGATTCATTTCCTTTCCTCTCTTTCAAATTAGTAAGGATTGAGTACTGTCAAACTCCCCCCTCCCCCAATAAAGTCATCTGGTATTTTCTTTAGGAAATATTTGGATTTTGAAGTAATACTCATCTTAGTGGTAAGTGATTCAATTCATGCCAGCTTATACTACAACCTTGGAGTGGCACAGGGGCTTCTTAGAGAAGAATGAAGAAACAAAGAAAAATGAGTGAGTGTGTAAAAATATCCTTTATATCAGTAGAAGGATTTTTGTTTTTTCTGTAGATTCAAGAGATTCTGAATATAAACTTTAAGTAATATTCACAAACTATTTTAATTCTATTTCCAAATTCAATACAAAATTAAATGTTGTAGAGGGTGTGGAGAAAAGGGAATCTTCCTACACTATTGGTGGCAATGCAAATTGGTACAACCATTATGGAGAACAGTATGGAGGTGACTTAAAAAACAACAACAAAAAAACTGCCATATGACTCAACAATCTTGCTGCTGGGCATACACCCAGAGAAAAGACACATACACCCCAGTGTTCATTGCTGCACTATTTACAATAGTGAAGACATGGAGACAACCTAAGTGTCCACCAGCAGAGGAATGGATAAAGAGGATGTGGGACACATGTAATGGAATATTATTCAGCTGTAAAAAAGAAGGAAATAATGCCCTTTGCAGCAACATGGATAGACCTGTGAGTCACACTGAGTAAAGTGAGTCAGACAGAGAAAGACAAATGTCATGTATCAAGAATATGTGGAATCTTAAAAAATGGTACAAATGCACTTATTTACAAAACAGAAAGAGTCACAGATGTAGAAAACAAACCTATGGTTACCAGAGGGTAAGGAAAGAGGGATAAAGTGGAAGATTGGGATTGACACGTGCACACTGCTATATATAAAACAGATAACTAGTGAGGCCTACTGCATCCTGTAGTACTATAGGGCCTACTATACTACTCGATACTCTGCACTGACATGCGGGAAAACCATTTTTAAAAAGTGGATATATGTAAATGTATATGATTCACTTTGCTGTACACCTGGAACTAACACAATATTGGAAATCAACTATATTTCAATGAAAAAGAATAAAAATTACTTTCCATGAAAGTCTTCCATGCAAAAGGAATAATCTGAGTTGAGTAAAGAATTCAGAAAGATGAAAAACCCAGATGCTGAATAAAAAATATTGAAGGAGGCAGATGAATAGATTTGACCCAGAAGAAAAGTAATTGGTGAAAGGTAAAGAGAAGCCACACAATTCTCCCAGAATACAGAGGGGGGGAAAAATGAGACTTAAGACCAGAAGGTAATAATAAAAGAGGTTTTGACCCTGTAAGCTTCTCAAGAGGTAATTATACAATTGGAACCACAAAGGTATGATTCACGAAAAAACTGAAAAGCTGGGATTCATTAGAATTAAAAAATTCTGCTCTGTGAAAGACTCTATCAAAAGAATGAGAAGATAAGCTACAGACTGGAGAAAATATTTGCAAAAGACACATGTGATAAAGGACTTTTCTCCAAAATATAAAAAGAACTCTTAAAACTCAACAGTAAGAAAATGAACAACTTGATTCAAAACTGGACAAAAGGCCTGAACAGACACCTTGTCAGAGAAGATATGCAGATGAAAGATAAGTTTATGCAAAGCTGTTCAACATAATATGTCATGAAAAAAGAAATAAAGAAAGTCTAGTCGCTCAGTTGTGTCTGACTCCTTGCGACCCCATGGGCTGTAATCTGCCAGTCTCCTCCATCTGTGGGATTTTCCAGGCAAGAATACTGGAGTGGGTTGCCATTTCCTCTTCCAGGGGATCTCCCTGACCTGGGGATTGAACCCAAGTCTCCTGCATTGCAGGCAGACTCTTTACCATCTGAGCCAGCAGGGAAGCAGATGAGGGAGTTGCAAATTTAAACAACAGTAAGATATCACTACACATCTATTGAAATGGCCAACATAAAAAACTCTGTCAACTTCAAATGCTGGAGAAAATGTGGCACAATAAGGTTCATTGCTGGTGGGAATACAAATTGGTATACCTCTTTGGAAGGCTGTTTCTTATAAAACTAAACATATTCTTACCATATGACTGCCCTTTGGTATTTATCCAAATGACTTAAAAATTTATACCCATGTGAAAACATGTGCAAGGATATTTATAGCAGCTTTATTCATAATTGTCAAAACTTGGATGCAATCAAGATGTCCTTCAGTAAGTGGATGGATAAATAGATGGTGGCATATTCAGACAGTGGAATATTAGTCAGTACTTGAAACGAAGTGAGTAATCAAGTCATGAAAAGACAAACAGGAACCTTGAATTCATACTACTAAGTGAAAAAGACCCAGCCTGTAAAGGTTACATACTGCATGATTCCGGTCATGTGACATTCTGGAAAATGCAACTTAGAGACAAAAAAAGAGATCAGCAGTTTTCGGGGTTAAGGAGGAGGGAGGAATGAATAGGCAGAAAGCGAAGAGTTTTTAGGGCAAGGAAGCCATTCTGGAGGATCCTATGGTGGTGGAATACGTCACTATACATTCTGTCCAAACTCATAGCACGCACACCACCAGGGGTGACCCCTGCTGGGATCCGTGGGCTTCGGGGGATGGTGGCGTGTCAGTGTAGGTTCACCCACTGTGATCAGTGTTGTTGCTGGGGAGGTTGTGTTTGTGAGGGGACAGGGGTGTACGGGAATTCTCTGTTCTTTCTGCTCTATTTTGCTGTGAATCTAAAACTGCTCCAAAGTCTATTAATTTAAAAATAGAGAAGAAACCATTCCTAAGCGAAAAGTTGCCGGGAAATTTACTGCTACGGTAAGAACGATAGCTGTGTCGGTAGATTATCTGTGTCCCTCACTGCTCTGTCAATATCGGGCTTTTCCTCAGTGGCCTGGATGGTAAAGAATCTGCCTACAATGTAGGAGACCCGGGTTTGATCCCTAGGTCAGGAAGATCCCCTGAAGAAGGGAACGGTAACCAACTCCAGTATTGTTGCCTCTAGAATTCCATGGACAGAGGAGCCTGGCTACAGTCCATGGGGTTGCAAAGAGTCAGACAGACTAACTGACAATATCAGAAGCACATTCCTAAAGAACAACCAAAAAATGCCCTGGTTTTCTCAATCTGAGAGCATGATCAGCAGAACTGACCACCTAGATGAGGTACATCCTTGAGAGAGGCAGGGGTATCACCTGGGGACAAGGACGGTGACTTCTGGATGGCTGGAATGGTAAGAGAGGGCCATTTAATTTGAATATTTAAATGAATATACTTGCATATTTTAACTGTGATCTGTGATGCAATCAATAGTGGTGGGAGGGTATTGGTGATCAGGCAGGAATAATCCCCATGCTTTTACAGATACAGTTAACTAGTGCAGAATTTTCTAGCCACATGAACAAGGCAATGAGAGATTTGTCTGAATCAAAGGTTGAGAATAATACAGTCTTTGGCTGTGGTCCACAGGGCCCTCAGCAGGCAGTCTCTTGAACTTCAAGCACTGATGACTCGGACTCAGCACCACTTTGAACTTATACACAAACATCTGTTCCCCAAGGTTTCCCTGTAGTCCCTGAGGGATGTGTTTTCTGGGTATACTCTACTTGAAAACCAACTCTCTTGCCTTTTGCCCGCCAAATAAAGAAATCTCCCCTTCTCTCAATTCAGAAGTCTTCCCTTAATTTTTATCATAGGATTGTGGCACTTCTTTTGGGAGGAAATTTCACCTGGCCGCATAGCCACCTGTCTTTACCAATCCGAGACTGCTCCAGTATTTGTAAGAAAAACAGAATCACATAACTATGAAGGTTGGTATCATAACAAATTTCTAGTTTCCAAACACAATCAGGCCCTGAGTATGGCTTAGTAATTTTTTCATTGGTTTCCTTCTGACATTCCTTATTGCAGGCCCCAAAACTTGACTACTCCATTTAATTCCCATCCCCTGCCGATGCTGCAGGAAACATAGGCTGATCCTTGGGTCGGGAAGATTCCCTGGAGAAAGAAACGCAAACCCGCTCCAGTATTCCTGCCTGGGAAATCTCATGGACAGAGGGTTACGATCCATGGGGTTGCAAAAGGTTGGACACAACTTAGCAACTAAACAGCAATTCTTCTGCCTACCTTGGCAAAGCTTACTTACTCCTAAAAAGCTCTCTGCTTTGCCTCTTTTTTTCAAGCAAACTTTTTGACCTCCACAAGTGGAATTGAGCACTTCTGGCCCTAAGGAAATAGCATGTTTTTCATACCTTTGCTACAGCATCATCACTGATATAATTGTTTTCCACACGCCTACTCACTCCCTAAAGCTAGTAATGGAGAAGGGCACTGACTAGGTTTTTTTTTTATTCAGCTTTGTCTCCCTAAGTGTAATCGCTATAGTGGGCACATGAAGAGCTAGAGTGGGCAGATAGCACTTCTGTTTGCCCAGAAAATTTTATTTGTGAAGTCACATTTGTTCCATTTCCTATTGTTTCTCTGGGTTATTATTGAGAGAACTGTAGTTTCTCCTTCTCTCCCTTTAGACATTGTCCAGATTTGGTTAGTCATGTCCTATGTTGAGATTGATAAACAAATATTGGGAGAGAGCAGAAATCTTCCCATTTGCTGGAGTTGCTAAGTCAGGAGGGTGTCATTCTGGAACTGTCAGGGACTGGCTTCTCTGACTGTGTCAAGTATGACTACCGAAAGAGAAAAATGAAGATATTCCCAGAAACATCTGGGGTTAACAAGAAGCTCTGAACACCCTCCCCCAGTCCCAAACAGGGATCAAAACTGACCTTAGAAATGGGGATTTCTAGTCATTTCCCTATTATGAGGACTCACAAGGACAGGAACGGCCGTGGAGCTCAGAAAAATACTCATTTATCTCATGCGTACTTCATATAGGAGAGGGTAAAGGTGACCTTGAGACGGTCCTTTCACTAGGAGTGGGTCTACCTTCTCCCCTAGGAGGGTCTAGAGTGGATCCTTGGAGGGACTTGCACTCCTGTTGATGGTCAGCAGCTACTCCAGACCTACTCTTCTGCTGGGGACAACTAGAAAATCAACTAAAACTTCACAAACACTGGGATCAAAAATGGAACTGAGAAATTATTGCGCCAGTTCAAACAAAGATGGATACTGAGAGAAGAACATTTAGAATTTAAAGATAATGACTAATGATTACCTGTGGCACTATAAGAAAAATTTAAATCACACTACTTACAATTAAATTGGAATTTTGGGGATGATATAACTCTGGACACGTGTGTTACCCTATCACAATGCCATATATGCCCATATTCCAGGGTCTCAGATGACGTAGACCTCATTCTCTTTCTCTTTCAGCTCTGTTTAGTGAATTGGTATCTGTAGAGTTCAGGATCTGCTATGTTCTTTGTTCATCACCTCATGAGTGCACAAAACTTGACAAAAATCCCCTTCTGTATGGAGCTTTCATTCCACTTGGGAAATCGAGACAGTAACAAATAAATATAATAAGTAAATTAAATTTTATAGCTTATTAGATGGCAAGAAGTGGTATTAAAAGATAGAACAGGACAAGGGGACTGGGAGTACAGGTTGTCCTTTTAGACAGGATGGTAGAGGATACTTCTTTGACCAGGTGACATCTGAGCAAAGACTTGACGAAAGTGAAGGAATTGGCAGTCAGGATATCTAAAAAGGTCATTTCAGAGAACAGCTAGCATAATGGCCCTAACACAGTGGGTGCCTCATGTCTTGTTTGTAGACTAGAGAGTAGTAGAAATTCAATCAGAATGTAATAGAGATTCAGATGTCCTTGTAGGTCCTCGTTGGCCATTGTGAGGCCCTTGGATTTTCCTTTCAATGAGATGGCAGGTTACTGGAGGTGCTAAGAAATGACAAGATCTAATCTTTGCTTTAAAAGGATCACCTTGGTTGCTGTTGAGAACAGGCTGTAGAGAAGTCAGAGCTGGAAGCAGCAAGAATATTTTGAAGATTATTGTGGAGAAATAAAGCTAAATGATGATGGTGTTTCTGGTCATGAATGGAGTTGACGACAAGAGATACTTATTCCGCATAGGGTTTGAACCTCATCAGGATGTTATGACTGATGGGATAGTATATGAGGAATCAAGGATGACCCTAAGAATTTTAGCTGAGTAACTGGAAGGATAGAGTTTCTATCAAGTAAGATAGGGAAGATTATAAATGGAATACTTTGGGAAAGGGAGCCACGACTAGTAGTTCTGTTTTGGACATCTTAATTTGGATATGGTATACCACATCCTAGCAGATGCTGAGTAGGCAGTTGGATATACAAATCTACAATTCAGGACTGAAAACTTGGCAGGAGATTAAAAAAAAAGAGTTAGATTCATTATCATATAAAGGGTATGAAATCAAAGAGACTAGATGAAGCCACCAAGAGATTGCATATTGTCAAAGAACAAAAGATAAAAGACTGAGCCCCAGGCCACTCCAAAGTTAGGATGCTAGGGAGATGAGTAAGCGTCCTTGGAAGAGACTCAGGACTAATGACCTGTAAGGTCAGATGAAGGAGTGGGTGTAAGGCTGAGGCAAGAAATGTATCAGTGAAGAGGGATTTAGACACCATTGTTAAAATCTGCTCATATTTAGGCCATTGGGCACCTTTGACTGGGGCGCCGTTTGGAAGCAGGGAAGGAAGCCTGACTGGGCACTGCCGGGAGAGACAATGGGAAGAAATCAGTAAAGAGCTAGGTGAGAGTCCTTAAAGGGGTTTTGTAGGAAAGAGGAGCTGGCAAATGGAGTGGTAACTGGTGGGGAAAATGAGGTCAGAGGAGGCTGTTTGACACCGAAACATATTCCACATGACTTTTTCTTAACATGACCTTTATAAAAGCCAAAGATTTATCACTAAAATATAACTTTTCAAAGGTGAATTTCCAAAGGTCAATGCAAAATTCCATTTAGTGTGTATTAGCTTGGTTAAAATGTTATCTTTTGCCACATTACATTTTAAAAAACAACTAATACATTGATTACAAGACACCTGTTGCTATGTTTTGTTTTTTGATGAAAAAAAAAAAAAGAATACTCAAAATGCATATTTTTGATGAGTCCATTGCAATATCCTGATCTTTACCTGGTGATTTTCATTGACTATGTGGAATACTTTGAGTGATCCAAGAATATGGATTATAAAAGAATCCATATATATATAAACCCAAGAATATGGATTTATAGCATTTTGCTCTGCAAAAATGTAAATTTTCTCAATGTATTTACAATGCATTGTACTAAATGATCTTTTTCTTCACTGTACTTTCCAAGGAATTGAATATATATGATATTAAACACATATGCTTATTTTATAGATGTGATGCTTAGTATATACAAAAGGCAAGTTGTAGAAGATTGTACAGACACTACAGTCTTCTGACACTTCAAGTTAAATTCTAAATCTTAGGGATGAACTTCTTTGGTATTTATGTTTATATTGTTGTTCTTGCTCAGTATCTCAGCTGTGTCCCACTCATTGTGATCCCATGGACCACAGCATGCCAGGCTTCCCTGTCCATCACCAACTCCCAGAGCTTGCTCAAACTCATGTCCATAGAGTCAGTGAATCCATCCAACCATCTCATCATCTGTCTTCCCTTCTCCTCCTGCCTTCAGTCTCTCCCAGCATCGGGGTCTTTTCCAATGAGTCAGTTCTTCACATCAGGTGGCCAAAGTATTGGAGTTTCAGCTTCAGCATCAGTCCTTCCAATGGATATGCAGGACTGATTTCTGTTAGGATTGACTGATTTGATATCCTTGCAGTCAACGGGACTCTCAGGAGTCTTCTCCAACACCACAGTTCAAAAGCATCAACTCATATTAGTTCTTCGCATTTATTGCTTTGCATTTTTTCATGCATATATATTCCTAGACTGGAAACTTTTTGAGAGGAGGAACTTTTGTACTGCTATTTCTTTTTCATATGTACATCACATCAAACTTTGTACCATATGTATTCAACACATATTTGTAAAATTTTGGAATAAACATTCTAAAATATTATGACTGCTATCTCTTAAAGCAAAGAATAAAATCAGAGGAAAATTGCAGTTTTAAAATATACAAAATCCAAACTGTCCTTCTTGATATTTAGTGTATCAAAACATTATGGAACAGCTAAGATAATGCAACAGCTCAATCTTGATCAGTTGCATTTCTCCTCTTATAATTAAATCATTGCAATGCCTGACAATTTTTCAAAGTATTTTAAATCTTTCTTGCCATATCTTTTATCATGAGACAGAAAATGCTTTATCCGTTCTCACAGTTACCTTCCGAGTCTTTGTTCATTGAGATAAGACAGAAGGATGTCTTTACACAAGGACGTCAAAGGAAATATTTGGAAAAAGGGAAATGTATCACCATTCCGTGTTAGGATGCCCAGATGAAATTTCACTGCAATGTACTTTTAATGTTTATTTTTAATTTAAACTCTTTAGTATTAGCCCCAAACTGGCAATGAACTCTTAAATTTACTGAGTTTACTCTCATTACACCCATTCCTTTCCTACTATTTCTCATTCCTTCTCATTGCATTTTGGTGCCAAATTTTTAAAGTTTTGTTTTTTGACATCAAATCTTTTGATTCCTAAGTGCTCCCCTTCTCTATCTATTAATAGTGTTTGATAGATAGTCCAATGTGCTTTGATAGTCCTGTGCCGTTAATGACAGCTTTGTGAATAAACATTTCACATGTAGCAGTAGTTGGAGCAATATAACCTGAAGTAAGTTACTTGTAAAGACTTAGAACTTTTAGGACTCTGGCAGATGAAGATGGTTTTGTTTGGAAAACAGTATAATCTGAATTGGAAAAAGTCTATATAAAGAAAAGTCTATCAAAAAGTACCTTTTGTTGAAATTCTTGTGTTCCCCAGTTGCTCAGTGGGTAAAGAATTGCAGGGCCTCCAATGCAGGAGACACAGGAGACGTGGGTTTGCTCCCCGGGTCGGGAAGATCTCCTGGAGGAGGAAATGACAACCCACTCCTGCTTTATTGCCCGGGATGTGCCATGGTGGGCTGCAGTCCATGGGGCTGCAGAGTCAGACATGGTTGAGCCACTGAGCAGAGCACAGCACAGCTCAAAAGCCTATCCAGGTAAGAAGACCCCTTCTCCTTACAACAGGGAATACAGGCCATGAGTGGATTTCTAACAGGTAACCAAGGGAACTGACAGCGAACCACGGACCCCCAAGAGTGTTCAGTGATGAATTTTAGAGTAGGCACTCAGGGACTGTTGTTGCCTAGCTGACTCATTGTGCTTCTTTGTAACTGATTCTCAGTTTCTTTTTCTTCATCATGAAATAGTACAGGCTTTCTCTTTTGTTCACTGAGTCTGAAAATCTCATAACTGTCTATCTAATGGAATGGATACCTGAAGAGACTTTGTTTTCAAGTATTATAAAATGCCACAGTTTTCCAGGCATACAGAGTTTTAATAATTGGCTGAGTATGTTGCTAAGAGCTTTCTCCTGTTTCACTAACATTGGCAGGTTTTCATACCTTCCTCTCCGTCTCACCTGAATTAAGATAGGTTCATACTGAGAATGGAAGAGAAAGAGCACAGTCTTATTTGACAGTACAACTTAGCCATCAGCCAACACTCACCAGGAGCGTCCCCTGAAAATACCCCAGCTGCCCTCCCCTGCCTGCCCCATCCCCAACCCCCACTGCCGGCATCTGAAATAAAGCAAACTTTCCCTTCCACCAGTCTGGCCTGTTCATTGGCTTTTGTGTGGCACACAGCTCGACTCCACATCTTTTGGTAACAGTTATTTGCCTGCTCCTCCACTTGAGTCAAAATTAGAGCTTATACATTGCTTGTCCAGCAGCAAGCACCACACCTGGATATCTTCAATGTTCAATGAATAGATAGTTCTTGTTAGTATTTTTGCTTTAGTGTTATTTCATAAAATACCACTCCCTTTGATCTGTATAGCATATAACTCAGAACTCCTTTTTTGTCTTGTCTGAAGAACTTGAAGTGGACAATGAATGCAGAATTATTAAAAAAGAAAGGGTGATGAATGATAATTGGGCAATTCCATGACTGTGGATTATACTTTACATCCCATATAGAAGAGTGTGCTCCTCCCAAGTCACATAAGAGGCATCAGTTCTTCCTAGTGTTTAGAAACCTTGAAAGTCACACAAGTCTTATGGGCCAGATGAAATCTTCTTAATGAAATTTAATTCTGTTTCTTGGTCATTCCTCAAGGGTAATTGATAGTAGCTTAGTCTCATCAATCAATTAACAAATCAGCAAGTGCTGTTTATTGGGTTCTTACTACACAGTCACCACTATAATTACAAAATTGGGAAACCTAAGATGTATAAGACATCATGATTTTCCCTTTGCAGTTTCAATTATCTTATAAGATACTCCCTGGAAAAATCATTCAGTCATTCATCCAAAATATTTATTGAGAATCTGATTTATTCCAGAGACTGGCACGAAAGGACTAGAGTTACAGGAAGAAGACCTGATCTCTGTAAGAAATGCAGAAATAGAATCTGTTCTACTCCCAAATGTACCCTTCCTATTGTGAATACTTGCACCAAAATGTCTTAAGTTTTGCTTGAAACATGAATGCTGGCCATATTCTGTAGCTATAGTAGAGGCTGTGGGCATTACGGTAGCATTGATTGCTGTGTGTATCAGTTACGTGTTGCCATGATAATGTTATATAACAAACTCAGACAATAAAGAATCCAGCTGCAATGCTTGACACTTGGATTCAATCCCTAGGTCAGGAAGATCACCTGCAGAAGAAAATGGCAACCCACTCTACTATTCCTGCCCGAAGAATCCCATGAACAGAGAAGCCTGGGGGGGGGCTACAGTCACAAAGAGTCGGACATGACTGAGTGACTGAGCACACACCCCAAACTTAGTAGATTCAGGCAACAGTGATTTCTTATTACTCTCGAACTTACAAGCCAGTTGATTCTGCTGAGTGAGGTACAATGAGGCTTACCTATGTATCTTTGGCTAAGGTGACTTACTATATTGCCTGGGCTCTCTTACTTGTCTAGGGTCTCACCTGAGACAAATGACTAAGCTTTACTTAATGTGTCTCATCCTCCAGCCATCTAGCTTGGGCATGTTGACATGTTATCAGGCCAAAGGTAGAGGAGCCAGATAAAGAGAGAGAGGGCAGAAATGCATAAGGAATTTTTCAAAGCTTAATTTGAATCACAGTTTTTTCATTGACCAATGCAAATGACTGGCCAAGTTCAGCATCTGACCATCAATTCAGTTCAGTCCCTCAGTTGTGCCTGATTCTTTGTGACCCTATAGACTTAAGTACTCCAGGCTTCCCTGTCCATCACCAACTCGCAGAGCTTGCTCAGACTCATGTCCATTGAGTTGGTGTTGCCATTCAACCATCTCATCTTCTGTTGTCCCCTTCTCCTTCTGCCCTCAATCTTTCCCAGCATCAGGGTCTTTTCTTTTCTGATATATATATATATATATATATATATATATATATAGGCATAGACACAGAAAGACATGAAAAGTTTGGCCACTAATGGAATAAATCTGCCGCAATAGAGCAGCTAAGGCTTGAGAGGTGGGTTCCAAGTCAAAGTGACCAGAATCTTATGTTAAATATTTTTTAAACCTTTGCACTTTGAAGGCAGGAGGTATGGGAGGCTGAGTTGATTCTGTTTAAACAGATGATGATCTGGTAAATATGACTGCAGAATTACTAGTTGCACATGAACACCTGGAGAAGGAAATGGCAACCCACTCCAGTATACTTGCCTGGGAAATCTCATAGACAGAGGAGTCCATGGGGTTGCAAAAGAGTTGAACATGACTTTACAACTAAACAACAACAATCCTTAAAACAAGTGAGTTTTTCGGGCTAAGACAGAGACTGTAGGAATATGAAGAACCCACCTGTATCACAGATCTGTTTTGAAGGTTCATGTCTATAGTTTAGCAATAAAAACACTTCTCTGCTCCAGCGACTGCCTTTCTATGGTTCTTTTTGAAAGAGCAATTTTCCATTCATTATTGTACTTAGTTGAGGGCCATCATGCTTAAAAGACTTGAGTTATTGGCATTTTTTGAGTTACTTACTGTTGAATTATGTCCTCCAAAAAGACATATATTTCAGAATGCTCTCTTATTGGAAATAGTGTCAATGTAGATGTGATTACTTGAGATTATGCCAGAGTAGGTATGGTAGACCCTTATTTCAGCATATCTAAGGTACTTATGTGAAAGGAGAGAGAAAAAGAAATACCCTGTAAAGGCACAGAAAAACACAGAGAGACGATGCCCATGAGATGACAGAGGCAGAGACTGGAGTCAAGGAACGCCAAGGATGCTAATAACAACCCAAAGCCAAGAGAGGGGGTGGAAGAGATTCTCCCTCTGGGTTCTCAGGAGGCACCAATCCTACTGACACTTTGATTTCAGACATCTAGCCTCTAGAACTGTGAGGGAATACATCTCTACTGTTTTAAGCCATCTGATTTATGGAAGTGACTTTGGAAGGGGGTCATGGGTAGGATTAGCCCCAGGAGAGCTGTCCTGGGCAAGTTACCAGTGCCCAAAGCTCTCTAGAGCTAGAAATCCCACTTGTGACCAGCTCTCTGGGGTTTCCCAGATGACACAGAAGACAGTAAAGAGTCTGCCTGCAATGCGGGAGATCTGGGTTCGATCCCTGAGTTAGGAAGATGTCCTGGAGAAAGAAATGGCAACCCACTCCAGTATTCTTGCCTGGAGAATCCCATGGACAGGGGAGCCTGATAGGTTACAGTCCATGGGATCACAAAGAGTCAGACATGAATGAGCAACTGAACAACTATTCTAGGCATGGCATAGCTTTTTAAAAAAAAATTCTCAAAGCTCACACCTAATTTAGACCATTTTCCTAGGATTATTGGAGTCAATGGCTGTGCATCAAGAGAGTGCCAAGCCCCGTGATTCCTGTGTCACTGGCCCATCCAAATTTTACTGTGACATTTTTGGTTACTATTCTGGCTTAGCGAATTTAACCTCTGAGTACCCTTGTAGGGGTGCTTGCTAACTCTCCATCTAAATAATTTTACCTCTCGAGGCTTCAAGCAAGTTCCATGTCCTCCAGCATCCCCTCAAGCAGAGCAGGTGCTTTAGGATGCTTGTGTTCTCTAACTCCTTCAGCCTTTGTTACAAGGACTCCGGGAAAGCCTGCCAGCCCATCCTCTTTTCTGATTGTCATCTGGGATTAGGATTCATGTTTTACAACTGCTGGAAGTGGTCACTTCTTCTTATATCCCCAGGTGCCTAGCATATGGTAAGGAGCATCCTCCTGCTTTTCACCTACTGATTAACTGATTCTTGACCTTTTCATTCAGGAAAGCAGTTGTCATAAATCCATGGAGAAAATTCTCCTGAGCTTTATTGCTGGTGGTGGTGGTGATGAGGGGTGGCTGGGGCTTCCCTAGTGGCTCAGTGCTAAAGAATCTGCAACTCAGGAGACTTGGGTTTGATTCCTGGGTCAGGAAGGTCCCCTGAAGGAGGGCATGGCAACTCACTCCAATATTCTTGCCTGGAGAATCCCATGGACAGAGGAGCCTGGCGGGTTACAGCCCATGGGGTCACAAAGACTCAGTCACATCCCAGCTGTTGACTGAAGAGCCCTGGAACGAAGTCCATTAGAGTCTCTTCTCAGTGGCGTTTGAGAGATACTGGATTCGAACTGGTAAATGGGAGATGGAGTATATTGGGGAACTGGCCCAGAAGGCACGTTACGTAGTATTAAGTACTAACTCCTTGTTACCCTTGTAAAGCTCAGAGGCGTGAAGGAGTGGGAGTGAAGGGAGCTTTCAGGTAAGGGGAGCTAGAGTCTGGAGAAAACAATTCCCCTTTGTTCCAGGAGAAGCCTCTGAATGACCAGAAGCAGTGGAGGGGCCCCTAGGAGGGAAGGAGGTCAACCAGCAGGAAGATATCAAAAGGTAAAGTCAGATGTGGGAAATCCAACTTTGGCAGTTTCTTAAGGCTGATCTCTGGTGGGAGAATTGGGTTGTTTCTTTCTCCATTTTCATCTGACAGGTGAGTGTGTTCATCTGGATTTCTGCTTCATTTGTGAAAGCTTTTACATTATAGAAAATATATTACAAATACTTAAAAGAAATTGTTTTTAGAAGAGCCCAGGGAGCTTTTCACAGAAGCGATTAAAAACATCTCCAGCTTTGATCCACTACTTTGCAGTGTTTTGGTTTTCAATCAGACACTCGAGTCCTCTATAAAAATAGCCAGCAAATTTAACAACCACAGATATATATTTTAATGTGTAAGGTTCTTAAATTATATGTAGGATAAATCAAGATTAGCTTCTTCATTTTTAAGAAATAAACTCCTATAAATTATGAATATATTTTGATTTGGAATCATTAAATGATCTTTAAGCAAATCAGAGTATTTTTATGCCAACATGAAACTTTACTATAAAAAGTACTTGTTAGTGCCAATGTTTTTCTTCATGTTTAAATATGAAGGAACATCACATCTTTGAAACAGCAGGTAACCCTTGAAGCACTGACACTTCTTGACAAGGAACACATCCAGTCATTTCAGGTTTGGAAATAATCTCCCCAGGTTAAGGACTCTGGAATTGAAGGTCTCTGATTTAAAGGGATTTTTGTGTTTGCCTATGTCTTTGTTTTAAAGGGAAACTGTGTCTTGAAACAAAATTACTGAAGCAAGATAGAGCATCTGCCACTTGTAAGATAAGAGGCTCTAAATCCTTAGAAGAGCTATGGTAACAGGCTCTTTGACATTCAATCATTTCATTCCGATGATGTCCTGTTACCTGTTGATTTAAAAAATATTCACAACTTAAAAGTTGAGATTTGTGTTTTATTCAGTGGGAGGTTTAGGACTTCAAGACAGGAGACAGCATTTCAAGTCACCCAGGGAGAAGTGCTCCAAGGAGGCAAGGGGAGGACCCAGGTTATATAGAAGTTTTACAATAAAGGGCAGGTAGTCTGAACATCAATTATTGTTAATTGAAGAAAACCAGATATTGCGAGTTAAGGAATTCAGCACTTTGCTCTGTGTGGGAAGCAGCGAGAGTCTGGGCTCACTGAGATCATTCCTTTCAGGTGCATCTCAGCAATTCTGGACCAGTATCCTGTTTTCTCACATCTTCAGCTCCCTTGGGGCTCATAGTAGGGAGTGGCTGGTCTAATAGCTGTTGCATGGTAGGTATTCTCCTTCCTGAGTGCCCTTAGGGCTCACCAGCTCACATTGGAGGGTTAGAGTTGCTGATGACTGTGACATCCTTGTTTATTGATATGACAGGAAATACTCCATTTCTCCACCTTAACTATTTTCCTGGAGAAGGCAATAGCACCCCACTCCAGTACTCTTGCCTGGAAAATCCCATGGACGGAGGAGCCTGGTAGGCAATAGTCCATGGGGTTGTGAACAGCCAGACACGACTGAGCAGCTTCACTTTGACTTTTCACTTTCATGCATTGGAGAAGGAAATGGCAACCCACTCCAGTGTTCTTGCCTGGAGAATCCCAGGGACGGGGGAGCCTGGTGGGCTGCCGTCTCTGGGGTTGCACAGAGTCGGACATGACTGATGTGACTTAGCAGCAGCCGCAGCAGCAACTATTTTCCAGGATGTTCCAAGAAATTAGAAAATAACACTGAACATTTCTTCTATGGCAATACTCAACCTTCAGCCAAGAAATTGAAGAAATCTTATTTGAAGACCTGCCCCTAAAAGACCTCTTTAGCGGTCCAAGCCTAAAAATACCGTGTAGGAGATCACCACAAAAATTAATGTGCCTTGCTTTAGAAATTATATAAGAGGATGCAAATGTTTACTAGACCAAGAGATCCGAGAGATAGATTTTTTCCAGCAACTTTAGCTCCTTTGTTAATATTAAACTCCACATGCTAAGTGGGCAGTCCATTTCACTCTGAAGGAAGACAGCCCACCAGAAAAAATCCCTCCTGGCTATTTTGTACACCTAATACAATGCTCTCTGCTTTCTTGACATTTGCTTTTGACACCTCAACCAGTTTCTTGTCTTGTTTAGGATCCCCGTGGAGTCAATCTGAAGGAGAGGAAGGACGCAGCCAGTGGTTAGGTGGTGGCCAATACGGATGACCTACGTTTCTGCTCCCGACGGTTGGGCTTATCAACCTGGAGCGAGTCTGCGTAGGTCATTGCAAAGAGTGTAAGACACAGGCCTTGTCTACAAGAAAAGAATTTTCAAGAGGCTTTGGGAATAGTTTCTCCTACTGAAACGAAGGAGCTCTCTCTGAAGGAAAGAGAAGAAAAAGCTTTAGAAATAAAGCCTAAAACTCCCTCCTGTGTGTTTAGATTTTAAGTCTGCAGGTAAACAAGCCAGCAGGGAGTGTCTACACACGAGGTGAGGAGGGAGGCAAACAGGGGAAGATTACCACTCATTACGCCACTTGACATTAATTAAACATCTTTTTAAATAAAGAAGGTGTCAGATTACTTTTCCACTGAAGTAATATTTACATTAATTATGCCAAATGCTGAAACTGTTTGCTATATCCAAAGCATCCACATGGTAATCACTTTCTGTTTTTTGGAGACCAACAGGCTAGGTGAGTGGAGGGTGCTAGCCTGCTTTACTCTGCACATGTGAAATTCAAAAGCCCTGCTTGAGAGAGCTAGTCTTTCGTTTCCACATCCGCTGCAGCTCCTGTTTCTTTCTCCCCTGTGGAATCATTAGTGAGCACAATTCCACTAGAGCACACTGGGGTGAGGACTCAGGTCTTCTGTACTCTCAGCTTGTGGCCTGGAATGTTATTTCCTGGGGCCAAGACTCTGACCAAGGGCTGATGGTTTACATAAATTGCGGGTGACTGGCAGTTTCTTTCCTTTTTTTTTTTTTTCCATTGGTCTCTTGTACCTATGGATTTGCAATGCTTCTAATTTTGCACCTGGGAAGATGGCAGTGGATATCATTGCCTAGAACCCACATTCCCCACCGCCTCCTCTGTCCGGACACACAGACATCCTTCCAGGCACCTTGGCCTTTCTCCCTGCAGATCTTTGCACATGCCACTTGCTAGACTGGAACGCTATTCCTTCCTCACTGCGCTTAGATTCCTCTACCATATCTTATATAGGACAGAGCACAATGGCAACTACGCAGTTGCGGTGTGATTATTTGACAAACTCCATTTCTCCTACTGAGATGTGAGCCTCCTTGGTGCTGATGAAATTGTTTGCAGGGCAGGAATAGAGAACGGACTTGTGGACACGGGGAAAGGGAAGGGAGAGGGTGGGCTGAACTGAGAGGGTAGCACTGACGTGTACACATGACCATGTGTGAAGTAGACAGCTCGTGGGAAGCTGCGGTGGAGCACGGGAGCTCAGCTCTGTGCTCTGTGATGACCTAGAGGGGTGGGAGGAGGCTCGAGAGGGAGGGGATATATGCATAGGTATAGCCGATTCACTTTGTTGTACAGCAGAAATTAGCACAACATTGTAAAGCAATTATACTCCAATGAAAACAAACAAACAAACATGAGCCTCTCAGGGACAGGGGTCTGTCTGTTTGGCCCAGGTCTCCTATTGATCTCAGAGGGCCTGGCATAGAGAAGGCACATGGAAAAATAGATGTGGAATAAATGAATAGAGTGGAGCAGATGAATGAATGAAAATAAAACCCACAAATACTACATCTGTCCAAATTGTTCTTCTGCATATAATGTCCCCTGGATTTTGGTATTTTGGTTACCTTCTTCTCATCATCTGACAGAGTTCAAATCCCAGCTCCTGCAGAAGTGATTTTTCTTTTTTTAAAGGATGGTGGAGAAGAGAGGAGAGTAGTTTTATTTGTTTTTATTTTATTTTGGTTTCACCACATGGCATGCAGGATCTTAGTTCCCCCACCAGGGATTGAACCCATGCCCCCTGCAGTGGAAGAATGAAGTCTTATTCACTGGACCATCAGGGAAGTGCCATGAAACAATGTTTAACTATTCAGTCCTCACCTAATTCCTTTTTTCTTCAAATTTCACGTACCATGGCTATACACACCTTGCATTTATGGTAGATTTTCTCCCACATCTGTGAGATTTGTCTTCCCTAACAGACTGCAGGTTCATGATGACACAGAAATACTTCCCACCATGCTAAGCTCAGCATCTGACACATGGAAGATGCACAGATAAATCTGATCTAGCTGGAATCCCTGAGACTCTGCCTCGAGCTATATGAAGCCATCTATTTATGGCTACAAGGATAACTACTCCACTCTTTTTAAAAAATGGATTGGATTGGGTTAGGGAAGAAGGATGGGGATATAGCATGGTGAGAAAGAGCTTATCTGTCTAATTCTAGTCAGGAAAACATAAAGCACACCCGTTATTTTAACAAATAACTGAATTAGGGACTTGGTTTAAAAAGTACAAAAAAACTGAAAAGGGGGACCCTGAGAAAGCACGTGTGCATGCTCAGTCATGTCCGACTCTCTGTGACACCATGGACCGTCGCCCATCAGGTTCCTCTGCCCACGGAATTTTCCAGACAAGAATACTGGAGGGGTGCCATTTCCTCCTCCAGGGCACCTCTCCAATCCATGGACCAAACTCCCGTCTCCTGCATCTCTTGCATGGGCAGGTGGGTTCTTGACCACGGAGCCACCTGGGAAGGCCAAGAGAAAGCAGAGATAGCAAATATAGGCAACAATCACCATCTTCAGGGTTGGAAACAAAGAGAGAAGGTGAGACCATTAGGATTTAGAAGCTTGGAGAGGGTACTCTGTGAGGTGGGGACTCAGAGTATGCAGCTCAGCTGGTGCTGGTTCCCCAGACAGGTCACAAGGAGGCTGGTTCTAGGTGAGAAAAAGGTTGGAAGCTGGCACCAACTGCTCCTGGAACAGCCAGCTGCTGCTGAGGCAACACTGATAAGAACAGAGAGCATCCACCGGGTTTCCTCTCCCTCAGTCTGCTTTCCAGTCTCATCCCAATGGCAGAACTTAACAGGTGAAAAAGGAAGCAGATGCCTGTGTCCCAGCTCCAATATCACAGAACAGAGTATAGATGGGGAGGCTTAGAGCTGGAAGACCAGAGCTTCAAAACTGACCCAGGAGGCGAGAGGAAGAACGACAACTCCTGTCACAGTGAATTGCCAGCAATGCAAATATTTGGCAAGATATACGTAACACAGTAATTTTTATTTAAAAGATAATTCAGAATCTTTTAAAAATGACCTTTTTATTAGCTAGTTTTAAAATAGATCACTCTGACATGGGAACAACCTAAGTATCCATTGATAGTAATAGCTGAATAGATAAAGAAGACGTGATACATATCATGTGTACAGTGGAACACTATTCAGCCATAAAAAGTGAAATTCTGCAATTGACGACAGCATGGATGGATCTTGAGGGTATTATGCTAAGTGAAAAGTCACATGGAGAAAGATACACACTCAAAAGTGGCATTAAAAAAAAAAAACAGTGACCAAAACAAAAGCAAATTCATAGATACAAAGAATAATTAGTGGCTACCAAAGGGGAAGGAGGATGGGGTGGGCAAAATGGTAAGGGGTCAATTTTATAGTGATGGATGGAAACTAGATTTGTGGTGGTGAACCACTCTGTAATGCATGTAGAACTTGGACTACAATGCTGCACACCTGGAACTTACATATTAAACACATGTTAATGAATTGATCGCTTCACATAATTGCTGTTTGGGGACTAGTTTATTGCCTTTCCCACAGAATCATAATTAGTAAATTTTCTCCCCTTGAAGTATCTGGGGAAGAGATGTTTTTGGTTTCTAGCCCTTCTAGACTCTGATGCTGGTGGGGGGGAGTGGCGGTTGGGGGCAGGAGGAGAAGGGGACGGCAGAGGATGAGATGGCTGGATGGCATCACCGACTCGATGGATGTGAGTTTGGGTGAATTCCGGGAGGTGGTGATGGACAGGGTGGCCTGGCGTGCTATGATTCATGGGGTCAAAGAGTTGGACGTGAAAGAGCGACTGATCTGAACTGAATCCTTCCTGGCTGTTCTCTGTTCCTGATTCCTTTCTACCCTTCATCCCTCAGTGTACTCACTCCCAAATCCAATCCCCACCTTTCCCTGCTTCAGCCTGTGTCCTAGAAGTTTGACAGCTAGGGACTGTCTTGCCGCCTGGATTCCAGTTGGATTGGCCAGTGGTAAACATAGGCTGGTCAGAGGAGAGGGTGAGCAAGACATTGGGATATGTTTTCCTGGTTATGATTTCATCTGGCAGTGGCCATCACCTCTTCGTTTTTTGCAATACCTGTTGTTTGATCCCTTTCTAGGGCTTCAGCACTCACTGGATTCCAGTAATATTATTTCTTCTCTTTAACTGTTTACTCCTGAAGGTAGCAGTGGCTTTATCCTCTTGGTCTCTGAGCACCCCAGGTTCTGTTCATTCCCTTAGCACTGTCCTTGCCCTGTAAGTATTCCTTTTAGATAAATCTTTTGGATCTTTGGAATTCTATCCTGTTTACTTGCAAAACTGACTGATTTACAAGTGCACTGAAGCATCCTCTAAATAATGTGTAGGCTTCCTGTGTTTCTTTGTGTGACTTTTAATAACTGTTTATTCTGATTATTGGAACATAAGCCACATGAAGGCAGAGATGATGGTTGCACCATTCATCATGTTTCCAGCAAACAACACTGCACCACACAGAAAAGCGATGATAAATATTAGTTAATGAGTGATTCCATCCATTCAATAAATATTTATTGTATTTAGTATATACTATGTCCACTAATCAACACCAGCAGTACTATAGCAGGTAGGCAGCAGGCTGTGTGGAAGGGGCCTCATGACCAAGGAATCAAGAGTTATGGGGAAACAGCTGGCTGTGTTTGGAGTTACTCTGGATGGGTTGTCAAGGAGTGTATCTTTATGAGAGGTGAGGCAGGTTGACAGGTGAGGTTTTGAACTGACATTTTCCCCGGGAAGACAGACAAATGGCCAACAGGCACATGGAAAGATATTCCACATCACTGTCAGGGAAACGCAAATCAAACGAGATACCACCTCACACTTGTAAGAATGGCTACCACCGAAAAGACAAAATATAACAAATGTTGTTGAGGATATGGAGAAAAGAGAAACTGTGAAAAGTGTTGATGGCTATATAAATAGCTACATTCACTATGAAAAATAATAAGGAGTGGCTAAGATGGTAGATCTTAAATGTTATCACCAGACACCAAAAATGGTAATTATGTGAGGTGACAGGAGTTGACCAACTGTCTTGTGATAAATGTCTCACAACATATTTGTGTATCAAACCATCACACTGTACACCTTAAACTTACACATATGTCAAGTATTTCACAATGAAACTGGAGAAATATAAATTTAAAGCAAATGATTATCCATTTCTTTTGCAGAAACTAATAGATTGGATGGTCCCTGACAGGAGTAAGAGAATACAACTGACAACATTAAGAACCTAAAAAGAAAAAGAAAGCCGTCAACCAACCAAACAAAATCTGCAATAGGCAAGATACCGTGCTAAGCACTGATATTAAAAAAGTGTAAGAAATACATGGCTAGTAACATGAACAACTAGTGTAAAAATGGCAAAGGTTATTACTAAATACTCTATAAGTGACATGGACTTCCCTGTAGCTCAGACGGTACAGAAGCTGCCTGCAGTACAGGAGACCTGGGTTCGATCCCTGGGTGGGGAAGATCCCCTGCAAAAGGGATTGGCAACCCACTCTGGTATTCTTGTCTGGAGAATCCCATGGACAGAGGAGCCTGGAGGGCTACAGTCCACGGTGTCGCATAGAGTCAGATACAACTGAGTGCCTGACACTGCTGCTTCTGTAAGTGACAGAGGTGATGCATGCTTACAGAGTCTGCAGGAGGCAAGAACGCTGGAGAAATATTTGAGACAGAGGTAAAGCTCGAGCTTGGCCTTGGACTTAGACATACCTACAGAAGCAGGACATCATCATTCATCATGAAAGTAAAAGCTCCAGGAAAGATCTCGAAGCTTAGATGTTGGTTTAGTTGTACAGAGTGAAAAAACAAACAAACAAACAAAAAAAACCCCAGAAGGGCAGGTAGACAGAGACAGGAAAGTCACATGCCCTCAACTTAACCATGTATTATCATTCTTAAAGCAGAATGTGGAGGAATTACTTTGTGGTAGGATTGACAAGTGTGCCTCAATTCTGTTTTTATTTTTTTCCTGTCTTAATCCTAGTCATAATATTCTAGCTCCTCCTTAGGCAAGTGTATCTTGTAATCTAGAATAACAAAGAGAAGGAAGAACCAGAGGATGGAACCTGACTGGTGTCCAAGAAAATATGTAAGATCAAAACAAGGAAACCAAGCTGAAGGGGCAGGCTTGAACACTGAACATAAAGACAAGAAGGTCTAGAGTTAGGTTGCAGTGGATGCTGGCATGCTTTCCAGATCCTTAACCTTTTACTTCTAAAAGTAGCAGTGCTTTTCTCATTTTACACCGTGTATACATGCTCAGCGGAGAAGGCAATGGCACCCCACTCCAGTACTCTTGCCTGGAAAATCCCATGGACGGAGGAGCCTGGTGGGCTGCCGTCTATGGGGTAGCACAGAGTCGGACACGACTGAAGCGACTCAGTGGCGGCAGCAGCAGACATGCTCAGTCAATCAGTCATGTCTGATTCCTTGCAGCCCCATGACTGTAGCTCCCTACGCTCTTCTGTCCAAGGACTCTTCCAGGCAAGGATACTGGAGTGGGTTGCCACTTCCTACTCCAGGGGATCTTCCAGACCCAGAGATCGAACTTGTGTCTCCTGAGTCTCCTGCATAGGCAGGTGGATTCTTTATCACTAGCACCATCAGGGAAGCATACGTATAGTCATGAGTCCCTTGAATGGGGTCTTATTTGAAACATGCTTCTGGCTTTCTTTAGAGAAAGGATACTCTATAAACCCTAGTTACCACTTCAGCATGGTTTTTGAATTTGCCAAGACCTGTCAGTTTCTGTATCTTCTGAGAGATCCTGAACTTGAGGTAACATACTTCCCAAACTAGTCATAAGCAACCTAACCAGCCCAAGGCCTTACAAAGTTGGAGGTAAAATTTAAACCAGTGTCAGAGTTGGAATAAAAGCCTGAATATGCTGAGCATCATAAACTCTCCAATCCACAATATTGTTTCAGGCTCTGCAAAATGGTATCTAATTTCATCATATGTCTTACCCCAGCGACAGTGATGTAAGGCCCTACACACTAGAATGAAAGGTCGACTGGATTTTAGAACTAGATAGAGAAAAAGCTTCATTGTATTTAGGGCATATATCACAAGTGTGATCTAAGTATTGATAATGCATCAGTTTATTTTATAATAAATAAAAATGCTTAGAGGTGATGGAGTGCTTTTCATCTGGAGAGCATTTTATGAACATTGACTAATTTATCATTATTTACAAGCCAATTAATTTTCACTACCCTGAGGTAGAAATTGTAATTATGCCAGAGTAGCAGATGGGAAAAAAGAAATTGGGAGAGAATAAAAAAGAAGCATGAGTTTGATAGTCCTGAAATACATGGATATTTACTATTCAATTTAAATACCATACGAGAAAATTTATAATGGATATTTTGGTAAGATACTATTTCAGAGACAGATCACTCACACACTCTCATCTTCCCTTTCTCCTTCACTTATTTATGAATTTGCTCAATTCATCCCTTTGACAAATGTTTATTTAGCATTGTGGTAGGTACTAAAAATAAAAACTTAGCTAAGATATATTAGTAGTTCTTAAGAAGCCCACGGTCTTCTGAACAAGCGTGCGAGCAAATAGTGGTCCAGTGCTGTTGTAGGGCCTGGAGGAGGGCACGGCAACCCACTGCAGTATTCTTGCCTGGAGAGTCCCTTGGACAGAGGAGACTGGAGGGCTGCCATCCCTGGGGTTACAGAGTTGGACGTGACTGAAGCGACAGCCTGCACACACACTGTTACAGGGACCATCAGATAAGTAAGAAATGAGTTACCAGATTGAACTAGAAGGTTGAGGACAGTAAGAGCTTCCCAGGTAAAGATGGTATGTCTACTGAGTTTTGAGAGATGACATATTTATTATATAGTGGCAAGGTAGCCAGGAGAGAAGAAACATTATGCTTGAAAATTCAGATGTAGGAAAGAGCACACATTTTAAAGGGACCCAAATGATTCTTATTGGCTCTAATACAAGTATAGGTTGAAGGTGCAGGAGGTTGTAAAATTAGAAGGTAGACAGCACTAAGATCATTATAGCACGTGAGTCAGACGTTAACCTAAAGGCCAGTATTATCATTTCAGAGTCTTTCAGAAATTCTGGTCCAGAAGTCTGAAGCAGGATCTGGGAATCTATGCTTTAAACAAAATACCCCGATTCTTCAGATGCAGGCAATCTTTGGTTATGTTTTGAGATGTTGATTAGGTGATGGTGAGTTATTGAAGGAACTTCTGAAAGAAAACTCAATTAAATTTCTATTTTAGAATGAAAATTCCGATAGCAATTTGGAAGGTGGATTAGGAAAGCTGGAAATGAGGCAATAGTTGGGAGGGAGACTGAAATTGACTCCAGCTGTTCAAGAAGAAGAGAGGGAAGTTTGACCTCTCTAGATGAGAGGGTTTAGCAAGGAGAGCTTAATTCTAGGGGTATTTGGGAAGAGGACTAGGAATTGATATAAGGTGAAGGGATGGGGACAGAAGAGTTTGAGATTACTCCTAAGTTTTTAAAATAAGGTGATACAATGATTCTGGAAGGACCTAACATTTCCACTTCCACTTACTGTCTCTTATGTCTGTGCTTGAAGAAAACAAATTTGTGCTTAAAACTTAGATGCGCTTTTGGTTTGAAAGGTACATGCACCCCAATGTTCATTGCAACACTGCTTATAATAGCCAAGACATGGAAGCAATCTAAATGTCCATCAACAGAGGAATGGACATAAATACAATGGGGTGGTACATATATTCAGTGATGTGGTACATATATATGATGGACTATTACTCAGCCATTAAAAAGGATGAACCATGCCATTTGCAGCAACATGGATGGACCAGAGGTTGTCCTACTGAGTGAAGTAACTCAGACAGAGAAAAAGAAATACCACGTGACACCCCTTATATGTGGGATCTAAAAAGAAATTGTACAAATTGACATGTCTACAAAACAAAAAACAGACTCACAGACTTAGAAAATAAACATGGTTGCTGGGGGGTAGGGGAAAGGATGGGAGGATGGGACAATTAGGGAGCTGGGGATCAACATGTCCACACTGGTATATTTACCCGGATAACCAACAAGGTCCTACTGTATAGCCAGGGAACTCTGCTCAGTGTTATGTGGCAGCCTGGATGGGAGAGAAGTTTGAGGGAGAATGAATATATGTATACATATGGCCAAGTCCCTTTGCTGTCCACCTGAAAATATCACAACATCGTTAATCGGCTATACTCTAATATAAAATAAAAAGTTTCACACACACACACACACACCCACACACACCAAATGGATGAGTTCATGATCTGCGTGGGGCAGAATCCGCGGCTACATGGGCTGTAATTCCACCATTTGAATAATAAGAAAGACGAAGTCATTTTATTTGTTGGATTGTAAAAGGAAGACACCATAGTCTGGGAGACCAGTTAGTTGGCTGATTAGGATTATCAGTGAGGTTATGACTATCACTGTCATAATAAACAATACAAGAGGGGTCAGATGTTAAACATATTTCAAAAGAAAAACTGACAGGATTTTATGACTAAAGATGGTTGGTGAGGGAGATAAAAGAGACAATTAATATTTCAAACCAGAATTGGAAAGAAGTTGAAGTTGATGATGAACTTCATTGACAAATGAGTAATTGACAAAGAGGAGGATGGGATAAAGGGTGGGTGAGCAGCTGGGTTTAATTTGGGGTTTAAATGATGACATTGAGCTCATAGTGGGATATTCAAGGGAATGAAGAGCCAATGGTCATTTGAAGCTAGTGAACTGGATCTCACACTGGCCTCAGCCCCTAACCATGGCACTGCTTCAGGATGGGGAGCTAGAATTACCCCCAGTGACTGGACAGTGGCCAGCTTCTCTGTGGCTTTGTCAGAGGACACAGATATTTAAAGCACTGGAAAATTCAATTGCTGAAATAAGAATAATGCAGAATATTAATCAAGGATATGCATGTAAAATTTTTGGAGGTGAATCATTTCTTGTTTTTATATAGAAAGTCTGCAACTCAGAGTTCTTTTTCTTTTGTATTCTATCAGCAGCAGTAACTGAATAACTGTCTTCAAAAAGATCCTGTGAGTTCAGATGAGTTCTTCAAGGTGAAAGTTATCCTCAGACCTACAGGGATAAACCTCAAATGATTTCCTGTTTCAAATAAAAGAAAGGCTTATCTAAGTACAGGTCTTTTAGAGTGGACTTATATAAGAATATAAATATAGTTTTAACCACTTCTATTATCATTTTTTTTGCTTAAAAATTCATATTCATCCTAATGCTAAGTTAACTCATCTGTCCTATATAGATTGAAAATGATAAAGAATGCTGCCAGAATCAAATTACTGACTAGGGACTTACTACAAGCAGTTACAGGAAAGGCTATTTCATAGTTACCTTATGTATCTTTTTTCCAGAAGGAAACTTGCTCCATTCTCAACCAGGTGAAATATTTACAGTGCAAATGCACTGGGACTGTGGGTTTTCTAGTGATAAACTCTTCTCTAGTGAATTCCAATTATTCTTTTCCAGGCTGTTTTGAAAGACATGTAAATCTGTTTCTCGGTTTCCATGTTTTAAAAGTGGTTTCCATCAATTTATTTCAATCCAAATCAAGACTTTTTGACCTGAATGTGCTAGGTGCTATAACTTGAGCTGTTTCAAGGGGCATAATTGTGAAGACTTCGATTAGTCGATGAAAACAAATTACTGTGGATTTTGAAAATCAGTAGTTTTCTGTCTAAAGAATTTCAGTGAATAAGCCAGGAAAGGAATTTCTAAAAACATGTACCAGCTGAGCAAGTGTTACATGCTTGCTCTCTGATGACACCTTTACCCCTATACTGCGACGGAAAAGCAATTTACTGATAAGCGTCCATAGATTACTGTCTATGATCATGATCTTGAAACCAGAGCACACGCCTTTATGTGTATTAATTTTGTTGAATGGAAGAATAGATGAATGAACGAAACGCCATTTCTTAAGGAATTTACTTAAACTCTTTTCAATTTTATTTTGCTACTTACACATTTCCCCTAAGTTAGTGAGAAAGCAATAATGATGAAATCCTTATTTTATATTTCATATCAGTACATGATCTCATTTGTACACTAACTAGGTGTGGGATACTCAATGGTACAAATACTTACTCCAGTGAATTTGGGTTTCTGATATTTTCCATATGCCTCACAGCAATCTTAATTCAGACTGACTATAAATGTGCCCTCCAGCATTAATCATTAGGCCATTAATCTTAATAACTTTGATGGGTTGTTACTGCATGTCAAGTAGATAACAAATGGTGAAGACCACTTAATACAGAATAGCACGCTGCTCATCATGTCTTGTGGGCTCTGTCTCACTTCATCTTATGTCATGAATTCATGCTGCAGGTTCTCATCATTTGAAAGAGAAAGAAATGATGGGTTACCATTACTTGTCTACTTATAACCATATGAGCAATGATAAATTTTAATAGGATCATACTTGGTATACTAGCTAAATAAAAGGAATAAAACTGATTGGAAATTACCTGTCAATAACTCTTGATTAGACTCAAAAGCTGTCACAGTTGAGAATGTTTGCAATATTCCTGGACACAGATAACTACAAAGCAATGTGCTAAGTATGACAAGAAATATAAACTACAGCAAACTCCTTAATATTCTTGAGGTATTTATTCTGCTTCTATATAAACTTTAATCTTGGTGATGGCTGGTTTTCTTATCTTGGGTCCCTGGGTGATCCTCAGGGATCTGTAAAATCTTGAACTTGTGTGCAAAATTTTGTTTACATATAAAAACATGTTTCTGAGATGAGGACAAAGTGTTCTTAATTCGCAAACTTTTCTTAATTTGCTAAAGTGTTTTTAATTTCAAAGAGGTTGATAACTACTGAATTAGATGTATCATTTCCTTCATAAAACACAGGAAATGATTCTTTCATGCTGAATATATAAATATGAATCTAAACTAATTAAAATAACAAATGCAATAATTTTTTGTTGAATAACACTTCTATCAGGGCTTCATAGGTGGTTCAGTGGTAAAGAACTCTCCTGCAATGCAGGAGACATGGATTCAACCCCTGAGTTGGGAAGATCCCCTGGAGAAGGAAATGGCAACCCACTCCAGTGTTCTTGCCTGGAGAACTCCATAGGAGGAGGAGCCTGGTAGGCTGCAGTCCATGGGGTCACGAAGAGTTGGACACGACTGAGCGACTTCACTTTCACTTTTCACTTTCATGCATTGGAGAAGGAAATGGCAACCCACTCCAGTGTTCTTACCTGGAGAATCCCATGGACAGAGGAGCCTGGTGGGCTATAGTCCATGGGGTGGCAAAGAGTTGGACACGACTTAATGACTGAGAACTCAAAGCAACACTTCTGTCAAAGTATAAAAAATTCACAACCTCAATTTTCTTTCCAGTTATATCCATCAGTTGTTATGTGCTTATTGTTCTGGTTGGAGCAATCACTGTACCAGTTTCAAAAATCTCTTATTTATTTCCATACCAAGTTTATAGTACCCTAACCACATCATCAATTTGATTCACTATCAGTTGAAACATTTCATTTTTTAGTTCAAAGATCTCAACTCCAGTTAAACTGGCACAAAGAATTTGCTTTATTTTCAAAATCATTAAAAAAAAATCACTTCACACCTTTATATATATATATAAAGTGATGGGTGGAGAACACAAAATCTTGAATTGAGATATTGATGCTGGACAGTTATGTAAGTTTGCTCATTAGCTAAATAATATGCTTCTGCATAGCCCTCTTCTATCATATACCACTCGATGTATTACTTTAGAGAAACTGCATCTCACGTGAGTCATTACTTCTCTGTGTCTCTTATAATAGCTGAAATGATAAAGTTGAATTCAGGAAGACAATGGTCTACTGTAGTCCTAAAGTAAAAAGATGACTATAAAAATGGTGCTGATTAACCTATCTGCAGGGTAGGAATAGAATTGTAGACGTAGAGAGTGCACTTGTGGACACAGTGGATGAAGGAGAGGGTGGGATGAATTGAGAGAGTAGCGTTGAAATACATACACTACCATGTGTAAAATAGACAGCTAATGGGAAGTTTCTGTATGGCACAAGGAGCCCAGCTCAGGGCTCTGTGATGACCTAGAGGGGTGCAATAGGGTGTGAGGGGGGTGCTCAAGCGGGAAGGGCTATATGTATACTTAGAACTGGTCCACGTGGTGTACAGCAGAAAATAACACAACATTGTAAAGCAATTATACTACAACTTAAAATTTTTTTAAATTAGATTTAAAAAAGAAAGAACAACCAAAAGACAATTGGCAGTAAAATTAAAAAAAAAAAAAAAAAACCTTCCTTTGGTTTTAAAATTAGTTCTGATTAATTCTCAAGTAGAATTCTTAAAAACATTTTTAGCAATGGTACTGCCTTATAATAAATATATAGATACTCCCTAGGTTTTACTTTTAAAGTATTTATTGCATATGCAAATACAATGTTTTGTTTAAAGGAAAATTACCTTAAAAAGGTTATGAAGGAGTGCCATAGCATTGCAAATGTCTGGGGATGACTTCCTCTGGTTAAATAATGATGGTAAATACAAAGAGATGCAATTAGATCAGAGCTTAGAAATTGCTAGGCTAGGGAGAGCGGAGGAGAGAAGGGAATAAAGAATAAGTACCCGCCCAGAGGAAGGAAAATGCCAGGCATCTCAAAATGATAATACATTTCCTTTCGGCTGTTGGTGTAGAAAAGTAAGAAACAATAATTTTGGAGATTAGGTTGAGAACAGGTTGTAAAGTCTAATTCCAAATCTTCTGGGCATTTTGTACCTGCCGAGGTTAAGACTGTTTTTATTTTTTTTTTTCCTTTGACCCCTACTAACACTTTGTGTCTATATTATTCATAAATATTTATTATTTATAGCTTTTGCCATCAGCTATCTTTTGATATCTATTTGTTATTTCTCCAACTAGATTGTAAGTTTTTTTTTTTTAAAGGAAGAGCCCCTTTTATCTTTGTTTGCGAGCCATGTGGCATCTAGAGTTTTGGGCATATTATAGTTAACCGAACAAATATATGCAAATAGAAAACTGGTTGTACTTCTGAAAAGTTATTCCTGTTGTGGAATCAATCTATATAGCACAATCTCTGTCTTACTCTCTTCAAATCATATGCAGGAACAAGTAAGGTATTACATGGTACAGGAGAGAGATTATTGGCTTAGATTTATACTCAGGGTTCTAATTCCTGTTATATTACTGGCTTTCTTTGGGACCTAGGCTTCCTGGATTTCTGCTGCCTCATTTTTAAAATTGGGTTGTTACTACCTGTCTTTTTTATTTTTACTTTACGATATTGTATTGGTTTTGCCATACATGGACATACCTGTCTTTTTTTTGAAAGAATTTTCTCACAGTTAGGGATGACCAATAACGAAGAAGGAGAGTACTTTAAATAAGAGATGGATGACCACGTGCCTGACAGGGTATAGACAGGACCGCCCTGCTCACAAGAGAAACTCTGCAAGTCCCAGCGAACTTAGATTTAATAATTTCATTATTCTAAGTGAGAAACAGCAAAAGCTGGACAAAAAGTGACCACAGCTGCAAGTCAAAGGCTGATCTTGAATCCAGCACCGTGAAGAAAGAACATCTGAGCCCACTTTGTCTGCGAAGCCATGTTGGCATAAAGACAACAGTCATTAAAGATCCAGGGCAAGGAAATGTAACCATTAACCTCTCTGGATGGCAATTTCTTCACCTGTAAAAAGTAAGAAAAGTGGTGTGGCGACCCTCACAGACCATTCTAAGTTTGTTTAAAATTCTTCGGCTCCTAAGTCACTTCTGTCAGAAAATGGAGAAAAGTCTAATTTTGCCCTCCTCGGAGGAATGGCAGAGTCGGCTTGTGCAGCCTGGCCAGAGGAGATTGCCAGAAATTTGGTAAATTGGTTGATATCACTGTGGTGGTGGAGATCAGCCAGGTTACACCACAGAAATCAACAACTCTACAAATCAGGACCCCTCCTCAAGAGTGGGCTGTTAAACTTCTACTAGTTTATCATCAGTCTTACTTGATCACACTGTCCTAAGAGTGAGAATTAGACAGTTGTGGACAGCAAAATGGATAGAAAAGACTGGGATGGTACTTGGAAATATCTTAGCACCGGAGAATACCCAACAGGATCAAGGCACTGTAGTCAGAAAACAGAAGGTATTTAGGTAGTGGGAAAATGGATTCCCTTCTTGAACAACTGCAAAGTAGCAGTTCTGATATCACAGCACAGATGTGCAGTGGATGTGTGACTCTACTTTACAAGCTTAATTAATAAAATAGGTAATTGTTTATATTCAAGTTAAAAGTATAGATTCTATTGTTATTCCTCTGAGTATGGGTATGATAGTTTCATTAACATATTTTAATAATTAATTAGTCTGGTTAGCATAGTTTGTTTCTACTGAAGTATATTGACTTACAATGTCATGTTAGTTTCAAGTGTACAGCACAATGATGATTCATATATAAATATGCATGTGTGTGTGTGTATATATATATATTCTTTTCAGATTTTTTTCCTTATAGGTTATTACAAAATATTGAGTACAGTTCCCTGGGCTATACAGTGGGTCCTTGTTGGTTGTCTGTTTTACATATAGGAGTGTGTATATCTAATCCCAAATTCCTCATTTACCCCTGCCACTCCTTTCCCCTTCGAGAACCATAAATGAAATCTACTTGGGATGAGAGACCAGCTGCTCACTTTCAGTTGATTTGTTGGTCAGCTTGGTAACAAAGATTTCTTCCTCCATAGCTCAATATCTATGTTAGTCAGTCACCAGCTGTTACAAAATTGAAAGTCATGAAAACATAAAAATGTTTCCAGCTGAACCAAAAATGGGACATAGACCATTCATAATTAGAATGACAAATTATATATGTTTTTAGGCTAAAAGTTCTAAATCTTCAATTCATGCTCACCTACTAGTTACCTCTTAGTATTGAATCTACTTTAACTTTAATGCTTAAAAAAAATTCCTCTTCATTAGCTACTGTTTATACTTTGTCCCTTCAGGTGATACTGAAGCCGTGTTTAACATTCAGGGAGTAATTCCAGTCCCCACTTTGTGATTCTCACTTCTGGTAAACTGCACGTATTTTCTCCTTTGATGTAGTTATTGACTATAACGGGAGACTGATAACTAGAAGGATCCAGCCCAATACCAGCATGCAATTTTAAGGATTATGCAAAAGAAAAAACTTAGGTGTATAAATTATACTTTCAATTGATTTAGGAACTGCACATTTTACAAATTGCTTTTAAGAAGATGCTGCAGTTAAAATATAGATGATTTTCAGCATGAGTTCATGATCGCCACATTTGGTAATCTTATAACACTTTTCCCCCTCAAAATCTATTTCCTTATGGTCAAAATTACATCATTTATCATATTTTTTCCTCAGTGTGCTATCTTATTTCCAAGAACCTTGATTTCATTTGAAATTCTTAGACCATTACATTTTTCAAAGGAAAACAGTCTGGGCCAATAGAAAAAAAATAAATGAATTTTAATATGTTCTTGCTACATTCTAGACCTTGTGCTGGATTTTATACAAATGTCATTTAATACATATGGCAATCCAATGAAGTAGTTGCTTGTTTTGTGTTGAATCGTGTGCTTCTCCAAATCATATGTTGATATGTAATGTCTCTGCTTTTTAATATGCTGTCTAGGTTGGTCATATCTTTTCTTCTAAGGAGTAAGCACCTTCTAATTTCATGGCAGCAGTCACTGTCTGCAGGGATTGTGGAGCCCAGAAAATAAAGTCGATCACTGCTTCCACTTTTTTCCCTTCTATTTGCCATTAATGGATGGGACCTGATACCATGATCCTAGGTTTTGAATATTGAGTTTCAAGCCAGCTTTTTCACTCTCCTCTTTCACTTTCATCAAGAGGCTCTTTAGTTCCTCTTCACTTTCTGCCATAACAGTGGTGTATTCTCCCAGCAGTCTTCATTCCAGGCTGTGATTCATCCAGCCTGACAGTTCGCATGGTGTGCTTGGCATAGAAGTTAAGCAAACAGGGTGACAATATACAGCCTTGTCTTACTCCTTTCCTTAATTTCAACTGGTCAGTTGTTCCATGTAAGGTTCGAACTGTTGCTTTTTGACCTGCATAAGGGTTTCTCAGGAGGTAGGTAATTCACTCAGTTCAGTTGCTTAGTCATGTCTGACTCTTTGCAACCCCACGGACTGCAACAAGCCAGGCTTCCCTGTCCCTCACCAACTACTAGAGCTTGCTCAAACTCATATCCATTGAGTCAGTGATGCCATCCAACCATCTCATCCTCTGTCATCCCCTCTCCCCCTACTTTCAATCTTTCCCATCATCAGGGTCTTTTTCAATGAGTAAGTTCTTCACATCAGGTGTCCAAAGTATTAGAGTTTCAGCTTCAGCATCAGTCCTTCCAATGAATATTCGGGACTGATTTCCTTTAGGATGTACTGGTTGATCTCCTTGCAGTCCAGGGGACTCTCAAGAGTCTTCTCCAACACCACAATTCAAAAGCATCAATTCTTCAGTGCTCAGCTTTCTTTATAGTCTAACTCTCACATCCATACATGACTACTGGCAAAACCATAGCTTTGACAAATGGACCTTTGTCAGCAATGTCTCTGCTTTTTAATATGCTGTCTAGGTTGGTCATTGCTTTTCTTCCACAGAGCAAGTGTCTTTTAATTTCATTGCTGCAGTCATTCTGCAGTGATTTTGGACCCCAAGAAAATAAAGTCTCTCACTGTTTCCACTGTTTCCCCATCTATTTGCCATGAAATGATGGGACTGGATACCATGATCTTAGTTCTTTGCATGCTGAGTTTTAAGCCAGCTTTTTCACTCTCCTCCTTCACTTTCATCAAAGGCTCTTTAGTTCTTCCTCACTTTCTGCCCTAAAAGTGGTGTCATCTGCATATCTGAGGTTATTGATATTTCTCCCAGCAATCTTGATTCCAGCTTGTGCTTCACCCAGCCTGCATTTCATATGATGTACTTTGCATAAAAGTTAAATAAGCAGGGTGACAATATACAGCCTTGACGTACTCCTTTCCTGATTTGGAACTAGTCTGCTGTTCCATATCCAATTCTAACTGATGCTTATTGACCTGCATACAGATTTCTCAGGAGGCAGGTAAGGTGGTTTGGTATTCCCATTTCTTTAAGAATTTTCCACAGTTTGCTGTGATCCACACAGTCAAAGCCTTTGGCATAGTCAATAAAGCAGAAGTAGATGTTATTATGGAATGCTGTTGGGTTTTTGATGATCCAATGGATGTTGGCAATTTGATCTCTTGTTCCTCTGTCTTTTCTAAATCTAGCTTGAACATCTGGAATTTCATGGTTCACATACTGCTGAAGCCTGGCTTGGAGAATTTGGGGCATTACTTTACTAGCATGTGAGATGAGTGCAATTGTGCGGTAGTTTGAGCATTCTTTGGCATTGCCTTTCTTTGGGACTGAAATGAAAATTGACCTTTCCAGTCCTGTGGCCACTGCTGAGTTTTCCAGATTTGCTGGCATATTGAGTGCAGCACTTTCACAGCATCATCTTTCAGGATTTGAAATAGCTCAACTGGAATTCCATCACCTCCACTAGCTTTGTTCATAGTGATGCTTCCTAAGGCCCACTTGACTACTTCATATTCCAGGATATTTGGCTTTAGGTTAGTGACCACACTTCACGCATATCAGATTTACAAAATTCAGAAATTTAAAAGAAGTTAAGACTCATTCATTTCATAAAGACACTGAAAACTCAAGAAAGTAATTTTAGAGAGAAATCAATTGTAAGTTTTTCCTTATATATCATTTCAAAGATAGTATAATCTACACACAACTTTCTGAGAGAGTATGTGTCGCTTAGAGTGAGTGTATCATCATCATACTAGGTTTTTCCCTGTAATTATTTTTCATATATTCAATATAATTTATATTTAGCCTTTAGGACATAGAAACTTACTTAGACTATTTTAAAGTTATAATTATTTTGTGTCATAGATAGAATTTTAATTAATGGGATAACCTCATAAATACAGTCTAAATTATGATCTCTGCTGTATTGTAATGGTCATATATTTGAGGGAAGAACCAAAAGTATTTAAAAATAAATGCCTTGACTAATTAGAAATAAAATATTCATGTATACAGAAGTAAGTTAATGCCTTCTAAGGCAATGGTGTTTTTGTAGATCAGAGAAGGCTAATATGATACTAATTGTAAACAATTCTGCTATACATATTGATAATCCCTACTAAGAAAATAGATTATATGCTATTTTAATAAATTATGACAGTATTCCTTACATTGTGTGCTCAGTCACTTTAGTCTTTTCAGACTCTTTGTGACCCTCATGGACTGTAGCCTGCCAGGCTCCTCTGTCCATGGGATTTTCCCAGCAAGAATACTGGAGTATGATGCCAAGCCCTACTCCAGGGGATCTTCCCAACCCAGGGATTGAACCACTGTCTCCTGCAGGTGGATTCTTTACCAATGAGCCATCGGGAAGCTCATTCTTTATGTTACAAAATGGTAAAATACAGAGAATGATTATTTTAAAAAAATTTTAAATTCAGACATATTTCCTCAAAGTAAGTTTAGGCATAATTACTCCATTTGAGCTTTCTAAAATTTTATTTATTAACATGATTACCTAAATTTCACTTACTTCCATGCAGGCAAAGACACATATATAAATGAAAAACATCTTTAGAGTATATAAAACTTGATACAAAGCCAAGCCTTGTGTAATCTTATTACATTTTATAAAAATAAAATTTTAATAAAAATTTGTAAGATATTTTGTTAGAGTAATTTTGGAGTTTTGCTAAGGAAAAAGGCTATATCTTCTGCTTAATATATTTCAATGCTTAACTTTTTTTTCCTAAAATTGAAAAAGAATACTATTTAAAATGTTGTTTATATTTGGTTTGAGAACTTCTAGAAGTATTTCTGATGGGGCTTGTCATTAATTTGAAAATGGAATTACTCAAATAAGAAAATATTTTCTTTGTTTCTTTTTTTTATGTTAGATTTTCCAGGGGCTGAATTTCATGTTAAAGAAAATAACAAGGAAATAAACAAAATGTTTCTTAGGTCTTCTTTAGTTCTAGAGTAGATAAACGTTTGTCTAGCCAGCATTCCATCTTGGGGAAACCATGTCTTCCTCCTCCTAGAGGGAGCATCCCACATCACGTTACCCTAATGCATTTGCACTGTGCATCCCCCCGGGCTTTTAGAGAGGGGCCTGTAACCCAGGTTTGCCCTAACAGATTATTACCAGTGTGATGGGCTCAGTCATTGATCCATACAGTGTTCCCTCAACCCCAGGACCTTGAGGTGAGCTTTTGATGTCTGGGATCCAAAGATCATGTAAACCTTAGGCTGCCATGGCCACTGCTCCACCGAGAGAGATCTCCCTGAATAATGCAGCAAAGAAGGGAGGAGAGTTGTTACGAGATACAGAGTGAACTGGGTTGGCCTCCTTGAGAACCTGGAATTAGCTGAGACTGAAACTAGAGCAATCCTGGACCATTGTGCTACATGAACCAAACCAAACCAAATAAACCCAAACAAACTAAATTAAAACAAAACAGTGGAACAAATGAACAAACCTCTGTTATTTAAGATGGTTGGAATTATAGGATCTGGGACTTCAAATTGAGTCCTACCTGATATAAACACATTATGTTATCTGAACACCAAGGCTTGGGAAATTGAAAGTAAATTCAATATGTTTAACAAATATTTATTAATTGAGTTTCAAATATGTTCCAGGCTCTATTCCAGGTACATAGAATTAAAAACAAAAACTGTGTCCTTTTTAAATTTACATTTTAGTTGTAGGAGATAGTCAATCCAACATAATCACAATAAATTTGCCTCACTGAGGGGGTGATTAAACAGAGACTTGAAATAGGTGAGCGTTAGGTAGCAAGATACCTGGAGGAAGAGAATGCTAGACAAAGCAAAAAGCCAAAGTCATTCTATAAAGAATCATGTCTGCTATAGCCAAAGAGCAGTAGGTTTCTATATAAAGAGGCAGAGGGATGGGCTTAGTAGCTCTGAGCAGACTGGGATGAAGAAAAGACTGCTGGAAATTAACAGGGTTAGAAGGAAATACCGACAATACAGAAGAAAAAGGACAGAGTTGCTTCCTGGGAAGGGAGTGGATCGGGTCTAGTTAATGGGAGAAAAGACCAGTGTTGGACAGAAGGTGAAATAGGAATGCAGAGTGGATAGGTGCAGAGAGGTGGAAGGGGAAGGCTGAGTGCTGAACAATTGATGCTTTTGAACTGTGGTGCTGAAGAAGACTCTTGAAGAGTCTCTTGGACTGCAGGGAGATCAACCAGTCAATCTTAAAGGAAATCAACCCTGAATATTCATTGGAAGGACTGATGCTGAAGCTGAAGCTCCAATACTTTGGCCATCCGATGTGAAGAGCTGATTCACTGGAAAAGACCCTGATGTGGGGGAAAATTGCAAGCAGGAGGGAAGTGGGCAACAGAGGATGAGATGGTTAGATAGCATCACCAACTCAATGGACAGAATTTTAGCAAACTCTGGGGAATAGTGAATGGCAGGGAAGCCTGGCATGCTGCAGTCCATGGGGTTGCAAAGAGTCGGACACGACTTAGTTTCTGAACAACAGAGGTCATCAGTTGAGAGAGAGGACGGAGGAGGAGGTGTTGGAGGTTTGAGGATGCAGGAGAAGGTATATGTTAGGTCTAGGAGATGTAAAGAATAACTGGTCTAAGGAACCACAGTATAACTGCTGGGACCTGCTTACAGTTTGTTACTGAGAATATTTGATGTGGCTGTTTTTCTCTAACAATAATAAGCTATACAGATGCAGGCATCCAAAAGGCAGAGAGTTGAATTTAACCAGAGTTTTGATTTTGTTAAGGGAGCGTGACAGATTGACAGAGAGGTGTATGCAAAGGATGAATACAATTTTTGACAGCGAAGTTCAAGCTCATTAAGGAGGCTGCTGTGAAATTAAGGGTAACTGGTAAGATTAGAGAACCAGAAATACTGGTGAAGTATTAAAAGAAGTACATGGAAGAGTTTGGCAATGGAACCCAGTGAGTGGGAGGCAATGGAGATTACAGGTTGGTTGCAGGTATCTATAGAGACTAGATATTGAATATACGCATCAGACTGAGAGTGGATGTCAGAACGGGAGAAGGATCTGATCCTCAAAAGAAAATTCAAGAAATTGAGAGGCATAGATTGGTCTTGTCCCTGTTCTGGATGGAAGGAGAACACAGTATTGGGTCAGAAACATCCAGCTATTTTGGACCTGTCCGTGACCTCGATGATATCATCCATGTAGAACAAAGCAACCCAACAGAAGAAGCTAAAGTCCCTGAGAACTCTAAGGGACAGAACTTGTTGACCTACTGATCTAGACAGCTTGCCTCTGCACACTTGCTATCTATCAGTTCCTGTTTGTGGATTCCCATTACTTACAAGAGAGACTGACTTTCCTGCAAGCCCGTGGTTCTCACTCACAGGTTTCCTCCCTCACCTGAATTTACCCCTTCATTTGTTTACATTCTAGAGTTAGGTTTATAAAATTCTCTTTCATCCTTTGAGACCTAGAACGAGAGCCAAATACTCCTTCCAGCATTACTTGGCTCCTTTGGGCAGAAGGAACCCCTTCTTTCACCTGTTTGTGAGTCTCTAAATTCTGAATATTAAACTTGAAGTTCTGAATTCATTGTATGTGAAGCAGAGCCTTGTGTAATCTTAGAGCACATCTCAGCATGGTGTGTAGCTGATAGTAAGCTCTCAAATACTAGTTGGACGAATTGCTGCTTTGACACCAGTCAGGCAGAATGAGCTCACCAGAGATCTTTGATATAATAAAGGGCAGCTCAGAGAAAACCTCGCTCTCACCAGTGTTAGCAGATCAAAAAGGAAATGGACTCTGACTTCAGACATGTGTATCAGAGAGATCTCCGGGAGCGGTCTGCTTCAAAAGGACAAAACAAATCCCTGAGCCTTGCTTCAGAAGTGTCACACCTCCAGTCTATTCCAGAAAGAAAGAAAAAAAGGAAAAGAGGATGAAGAAGAAGGAAAAAAAAATTCCAACTATGAGGAAATCCCAGTGTAGAACTTGACCACGGACAGGTCTGAATTTGCAACTATTTCTTAGCAGGGTGGTGAGGATAATGGCGACAGGAGCATAGAACTCTCCATGGCTTCTATGAAAAGCCAGCTGTGAAGGGGTGTGTGAGAGAAAGAGTGTTCTGAGACTAAGCGGAGCAGCCACTGTAGGCAGCCCTTCTGCTGAGAACACTTGACTTTAAAAGACACACAGAGAAAACAATGTCACAACAGGAGATGCGCCTTAAATCAGAATTTATACATTTCTCCAGAACAATGCTATTTAAATGCTATTTTAACTTATCATACTCCCAGTAAATCTCTCTAGTTTTTGGTGTGGTTTATTCCAGCTATAACCTCCACTGGCAGATGCAATGAAAAGTGCATCCTGAGTTATCGTCGGGCTGGCTTGCTCCAGGAAATGCTCAGTGAGATGCCTGGGGCCTGATCTACTTGTTGTCCCTAAGCACGGCTCCATTTTGTTTGAATCCCCAGAACTTTTTCTAATCTGAGTAGTCAATCCTGTTCCTATGTCTTGTCAGCTACAATCTGATAGTTCACTTTTCATTCTAGCTTGGATGTTTTTTAATCTCAAAAGAGGAGGTTTTATTTAGCTCCTTTTGAATAAGAAGGTCACTTTTTCCTCGGGGTTCAAGCCAAAAACAACTTCCAGCCCTCTTGGTTCATGCTATGACACTGCTCGTGAATCAAGTTTAATCATATTTCTCACCCAACCAATGATGATAGTTATAATTTAGCACTTCACACCAGCAATAATACAGGAATGAACAAATTTCCATCAGGATACAAAAAGAAAACCATCAATCTTGTGTAAATTTTCATAGTTGTAAGTTTTGTATGTGCACTGCAATTAAGAGGATGTCTCCTTACTTCCGTTTAGGTAATTAAAGCTCCAAGACTCTATCTTTCCTAGAAAACTTGACTTTCCCTCACCTGCTGCTCCCTGCCACACCTTATCAAATTACTTCAAAATTGCTTAATTTTCTCAGTTCACTTTATCTATATTCATAGGACTTGTCTCAGTAACTGAAACTCAATTTCAAAACACTTGCATCGTATTAGTTCTTCTAATATTTATTGAGTGCCTTCAAGGGTGCACAGAATTATATTATGCATAAGCTGATGGGGGAAGTGACTTGAGGTTGGGAGAAGACAATCCTTACCTCTACCTGGAGCCCTGGACTCACCACAAATACACTGATATAGAAGAGACAGGGGAAATTACTAAAGAGACATACAGCTTTGATCGTAGAAGTTCAGAAACAGTGCTGACAAGGGAGAGGTTAAATTTGATAGCATGATGCAGTCTGCCAGAATTTGATATGGCGCTTCTGAGTAAGTAAGAAATCATCAGTGCACATTTGCTATGATATAGATTCAGCTTTCATTGTATTTGAACAAAACCTTATTTTTCTTGCACCTTATCCTTTGACGCTCCAGAAGCCATTCAGTTGCCAAGAGTAGGCCAACAAATCACTAGCAGCACGTTTCACAAGACGATCATAAAACCTCATGACTGACGGCCGTTTTGTAACGTTCCTAAGTTTTTAAAGAGTTTCCTTTATAGTAAGCTGTAATAAACTTAACATGAGTTATTCTCAGATAGTTAATATACAAAATATATAAAGCATGAAAATGGATACTAATCATAGCAGTATTTTTCCAGAGATTCAGTAGAAATGAAATAACCAACCAGTGTCACCTCCTCCTTACACACACACACACACACACACACACAAAGAGACACACACACACACCTGTGTAACACCTGTGTAACAGACGGCCACAGATTGTGCTGAAATTAGAATCTCCCTGGTTGTTTTAGTAGAGCTACCGTCATGAAATACCATGATGTTTAAACAAAAGAAATGTATTTTCTCACAGTTCTAAGGGCTTGAAGCCCAAGACCAAGGTGTCGGCAGGTTTGGGTTTTCTCCATGTCCTCACATGACCTGTCTCCTGAGTGTGCAAATTCTTGGTTTTTCTTCTGCCTTTTTTTAAAAAAAAATTATTTTTATTTTATTTTACTTTACAATACTATATTGGTTTTGCCATACATTGACATGAATCTGCCACGGGTGTACATGAGTTCCCAATCCTGAACCCCCCTCCCACCTCCCACCTCATATCATCTCTCTGGGTCATCCCCATGCACCAGCCCCAAGCATCCTGTATCCTGTATGGAACACAGACTGGCGATTCGTTTCTTACATGATAGTATACGTGTTTCAGTGCCATTCTCCCAAATCATTCCACCCTCCCTCTTCTGCTTTTTATAAGAACCTGAGTCACACCAGATTAGAGCTCAATCCTTGTGGCTCATTTAGCCCTTGTCATCTCTTTAAAGTCTCATCTCTTAACTGCAGTCACATTCTGAGGTAATAGGAGTTAGGGCTTGAACATATTAATTGGGGAGTGCGGGGTACAATTCATTGTATAACTGTGGCAGTTGTTTCAATTGACCAGTAAATCAATGAACACTTCCGGGCAGCTGTAAACACTAGCTGTAACATTACACTGGGGTGTGTTGCTAAAGACATGCTGAAGGGCAAAGGCGAATAAACGAACCCCTTGAAATGCAGAATCTCTTGCTCTGTGTGCATGCATGTTAAGTTGCTCGAGTCATGCCTGACTCTGGACAACTCTACGGATTGCATCCCGCCAGGCTCCTCTGTCTATGGAATTCTCCAGGCAAGAATACCGAAGCGGGTTGCCATGCCCTCCTCCAGGGGATCTTCTCAGCCTCGGGATCTAACTTGTGGTTCTTTACCACTGGCGCTGCCCTCTTCCTCTAGCAGCCTGTGAATATTTTTACATAAAAGGAGATCGGTTTTGCCATACATCAACATGAATCCGCCATGGGTATATGGTATATGGCAAAACCAATACAATATTGTAAAGTAATTAACCTCCAGTTAAAATAAATAAATTTATGTTTTAAAAAAAATAAAAGGAGATTGGGTTCTTCATTTCTAAGAGAAAAGTTCATTGTGCCTGATTGCTGGAGGGCTTACCTATACAACATTCATCCTGACAGGTTTGTTTGTTTTTTTATTAGCTGTTTCTAGCATGAACCTAGTCTCTAACGGGAAGAGAGAGAAAGACAGAGAGAGACACTTGACTGAGCAATAGAACTTGCAGAATTTAGAGTACTCTGAAGCCACTGGGTAAGAAGTGATTGCAATTTCAGTGTGGTGGGATACACAATGATAGGGTAGAGAGGGACTGAGGCAGAGAGGGAGGGGAGAACCACACACAGACTTGAACCTGAGCCTTAAACCTTCCTGGTTGCAGGGCCTGGATTAAACTTAACTTTCAGTCTTTGCTGCATAACGCTAATATGAAACGTGATAGGTTTCTAGAAAGATAAGAGTAGTATATACTCCAAAGTAAGCTCATTACTTTGCCAAGTCCCATCTACTGCCATTTCGTATTTACTTCTTAAAATATTTTGCAATCTCCATTCATTAACTGTGAATTACAAGCATTTTATGAAGTGTTGACTATTTACCAGCACTAAGCGGCGTTGGATATAAAAAACAATTGAAGACATATTTTTTTGTTCTTAATAAGCTTGTCTATTCTACTGATGGAAAGGGCATATAAATAGTTTTCTACATATTGCTTGCATTGAAGATTTACATATAGTACTTAAATTAAATTCAAATAATGAGTAAAACTTGAGTGTCTACTTTCTGATAGGCACTATGTTAGGAACCAGGGTGAAAAAGACGGTGGTGCTTGGAGAAGAATTTATTGAATTTGTTCTTATTCAAAGCACTAACACTAGAAATTAAAAATTCTAAACTCATTTATGTCATATATATCAGTTTATTCTCTGTTTATAGTCTCGTCTATAGTAGTGTCAAAATTACAAACTCATAAGTGAGTCATTAATAATATTCTGAGTGTGTCTAAAGGTCTTTGGGCATGGGTATAATTCAAATTGACACTTCAATTAATCACATAATGTAATGTACTTGCAACATTTTTATCTCATGAAAATCTTTTAGTCATTTCAAAGTGTTTCCTAGTGTTTAGATGTTTATAAAGTCCCATTAAATTTCTGGTAATATCCATTTTATATGGATTTGCTCCAAAATTAGTCTGTAGAGCATGATAGTAGAAATTAAGAGAGTTTTCAATTAGGTAATGCTTTCTGTTCAAATTGTACTTTACAGAAATCATTTTGTGCTTTAGGATATATGTCAACAAGTCACTCCTTGGATATAGGGGCTGCCAGAATTGATGCTTTTGAACTGTGGCATTGGAGAAGACTCTTGAGGGTCCCTTGGACCCACCCAGTCCCAGGAGATCCAACCAGTCCATCCTAAAGGAGATCAGTCCTGAGTGTTCACCCTAAAGACTGATGCTGAAGCTGAAACTCCAATATTTGGCCCTTGATGCGAATAACTGACTCACTGGAAAAGACCCTAATGCTGGGAAAGATTGAAGGTAGGAGGAGAAGGGGATGACAGAGGATGAGATGGTTGGGTGGCATCACTGACTCAATGGATATGAGTTTGAGTAAGCTCCAGGAGTGGATGTGGACAGGGAAGCCTGGTGTGCTGCAGTCCATGGGGTTGCAAATAGTCGGACACAACTGAGCAGCTGAACTTCATTCAATCACTCAACAGACTTTACTGGAAACTATGCTAGAAGTCCTCTTCTGATGACAAAATAGGCATAGCAGGGCAAGGCATCTGCCTTCATGGAAAGTGCAATGGCCTTTTTTAGTTTGAAAAGGGTAGTGAAGAAAATTATTTTAAAAATAGAACGTAATTGAAGGAGATCGGCCCTGGGATTTCTTTGGAAGGAATGATGCTGAAGCTGAAGCTCCAGTACTTTGGCCACCTCATGCGAAGAGTGGACTCATTGGAAAAGACTCTGATGCTGGGAGGGATTGGGGACAGGAGGAGAAGGGGACGACCGAGGAGGAGATGGCTGGATGGCATCACGGACTCAATGGACGTGAGTCTGAGTGAACTCCGGGAGATGGTGATGGACAGGGAGGCCTGGCGTGCTGCGATTCATGGGGTCGCAAAGAGTCGGATACGACTGAGTGACTCAACTGAACTGAACTGAATATAACACAAAGTATTCAATTATGGAATTAATTTAATACATTTGGTATTTTTGAATAAATTTAATCCTTGCAGACTTATTTATTGTGCCTTCTTCATGGATTTCTTTGGAAGGAATGATGCTGAAGCTGAAGCTCCAGTACTTTGGCCACCTCATGCGAAGAGTGGACTCATTGGAAAAGACTCTGATGCTGGGAGGGATTGGGGACAGGAGGAGAAGGGGACGACCGAGGAGGAGATGGCTGGATGGCATCACGGACTCAATGGACGTGAGTCTGAGTGAACTCCGGGAGATGGTGATGGACAGGGAGGCCTGGCGTGCTGCGATTCATGGGGTCGCAAAGAGTCGGATACGACTGAGTGACTCAACTGAACTGAACTGAATATAACACAAAGTATTCAATTATGGAATTAATTTAATACATTTGGTATTTTTGAATAAATTTAATCCTTGCAGACTTATTTATTGTGCCTTCTTCAAGCTACACTAAGCTGTATGAATGTGGTCCAGTACACAACTGCAGTGCCCAATATTCCCACCAGATGGCGATATATGGTGAATGACAATTCTCCCTGAGTCAAGCTTTCCATTTCTCAGCCTTCATTTCTACTTGGCAGCTTTCTAGCAAGACTACAAAATTATCTCAGAAACTGACTGAATGCTTGGAGTATATTGAACTCATCTGATAGGGTTCATAAAACTTTGTTTACATCTGTAAGATTACATGCATTTGAAGAGCCTAATATGAAAAAGGGGAATTAAAGAAATAGATTACCACTCTTTCATTTCCCAGATTTTGTTACAAAAATAATCAAAGTGCATTTAGGGAAGATTAAAATTAAAGCTTTCTATATGATTCATTTTAAATATAAATTGTTTTTGCTTTTGTTCTAACAATATAAATCCATAGAAGAAATGAAAAATATTATAGTAGTTAACATCAAAGTCATGTAATTTTGTTTGGGAAAGACAGAATGACATTAATGAAAGAGCTATAAAATAAATATTATAAGAGTACAGAGTAGCTATTTGATTAGAAATTGATCTTAGAAGGTTTGACCTACTTTTCTCTGATTAAATGCAACCCCCTGAAGGGATTTTGAACACATGTAGCACTTTTACAAATACAGTTAGTATCTTCTTTCTTTAAAATATTTAATGCCTTTTTCTTAAAATGCTATATGTTGAAGTTTGTGCTCTGAAAACAAACAAAGTCTGTCACAGACAATAGTGTGTAATTCAGACAGGTAAAAGAGATTAAGTAAATCATGGAAAGAAGAAATTTCTTGAAAGACTATTATTAAAATCCTTATAAGTAAGAAATATTAATAAACTTCTGGCAGGATTTCTGTTGAATTGTCTTATTCAATTTTCCCACAGTTGGGACATAGGAGTTAGATATTGTACAGCTTCAAGTGGACTCTTGCTTGATCATGTTCACAGTTGAAGGAGAGCAATATATGCCTGTCTGTGGAAGGCTTGTGTCCCAGGAGGACTCATGAATCAGAATTTATTGCCTGGTTTTATCAACATACCAAAAGAAGATCCATCTCTCTTAGGTGGACTCATTAAGCAAACCCCTGGGACAGACGTATGAAAACCTACTGCCAATTTATTTTGTTCACAATGAGAAAGAAGTTCAATTGTCACTGAAACCGGGATACTTGTAATGGATCATGTAATTTTCTCTCAATAGGCAGAATTACTTGAGAGGCCACATTACAACCAGAAGGTTTCCTGGTGACTATGTGTTTTAAGACACTCTTTAAACCAGAGGTAGTCCTCATTTTCGTTCTTCTAAAATAGCAATTAACTTGAAGTTTCATGATAACAAGAAATCTGAAGATCAGGCAAAATGTAATCATGCTGCTTTTTCATTTGCTATTGAAAACAATATTACCTAAAATCAATCAACAGTAAAATGGGTACATCAGTTATTGCACATTCATATCACAAATTACTATACACAATGAAAATAGATAGATCAAAGCTATATATACCACATGATAAATCTCAAAGACATTGTTACATGTATTATGACTTCTTTTTTCATAAAAGTAAAATAGGAACGACTGTCTATCTATGGAATGATGTCAAAGCTTACATTACATAAAAAGTAACGGTGGCAGTAAGGAGATATCCCTCGTCCAAGGTAAGGTGCAGTGGCTGTGCTTTGCTGGAGCAGTCGTGAAGAGATACCCCACGCCCAAGGTAAGAGAAACCCAAGTAAGATGGTAGGTGTTGCAAGAGGGAATCAAAGGGCAGACACAATGAAACCATACTCACAGAAAACTAGTCAATCTAATCACACTAGGACCACGCCCTTGTCTAACTCAGTGAAACCAAGCCATGCCTGCGGGGCAACCCAAGATGGGTGG
>SJXQ01010188.1:0-31479 GCA_006408695.1 Aepyceros melampus | reverse complement strand
TGTCGGACACGACTGAGCGACTGAACTGAACTGAACTGAATATATCGAATATATATTTTCTACTAATAAATCTGTTGCAAGACAAATGAATATTCACACTAACAGAGATAAAGACAAACTATGAATAATCTCATATCACTCAGGTAAAGTTCTCCAGTAAATGAGTTTAGGTCAATGTTAGTTTTGCGAAATGAATTACAAAAATACTTCCTTTTCAGAGGACTCTGCATTTCGAAATTGTACACAGAAGACTGCAGTACTTATAGTAACATTCCCAGACAGCTCAGCAGGTAGAAGTCTGCCTGCAGTGTAGGCAATCTGGAAGACCTGGGTTTGATCCCTGGATTGGGATGATCCTCTAGGGAAGGAAATGGCAACCCACTCCAGTGTCCTGGAGAATCCCATGGACAGAGGAGCCTGGCGGGCTACAGTCCATGAGGTCACAAAGAGCCAGAAACAAATGAGTACACTAGCACCTTGTACAGGGTAAGTGGTCAAAAAATGTTAGCTGCTATCATTAACACCACCATCATCTTTATCATTATTTTAGGCAAAAACAGTAGTTATCTGAAATTACCCAAATTTGTTTCAGAACATGTATCTCCATAGCTACAAGTATCTTTGATGATCTTTTGCTAGCCATAGGCATGTGACTTTAGGGTAAACTAGATTCAGTTTGTGACACTGTATGGAAAATCCTGGGTGATATGAAAAGGAAATATCTATCAAAATAAACACCTATAACTTTAACCTTTTCATTTGCTTCCTGAAAAGTCATTAGCTATCTAAGGACTTCATTCTCTAAGAGCTCTCAGTATTGTTCAACTGCTTTTCATGAGAAAGGTTAATGTAAAACATGGAATGAAAGTTTAAACCAACAAACATTCTCCAACTACAGTGTGTTCAATTCAAATACCGAATGAAATGAATCCCCTGGCATCTAGAGTATTCCACAAGCGTGTGGCAAGTGTTATTTCTAGCCACTTAAAAGCACCAGTAAAGCACCAGTAAAAAGAGCTCAAATACTTAGAAAAGAAAAGACCTCCATTCCCATGAGGAGAGGCATTTATTAGCTCTTAATGGCCCTCTTTCATTGCCTTTCCACTGACACATGTCTAATTGTTCCAATTATAATTTCAAGTAACAAAACCAATAATGGTAAAAGCCTATAGTTCAATGTGTGCATTGTGAAAAGTGGTCTTTGACAACACAAACCACATATAAAAATATATGACAACATGGGATCTGGACAGGCAATAATATCACAAAAAAGAGAGAAGAGGTAGTATAAAAGAGCACTGATCAAAAAAACCAGCTTAGGTTCCACCTGTGAAACACATCATTTAATCTGTAAGAGATTCAGTTTCCTACATTTTTAAAATGTAAGGACTGAACTAATGTCTTCAAATGCCTCTGCTACTTCCAATGTTCTATCAGTCTCTGATGTTAGAAGACATGTATAATATCATATAAGAAATGAATCGCAAGTCTAGGTTCAATGCAAGATACAGGACGCTTGGGGCTGGTGCACTGGGATGACCCAGAGACATGGTATGGGGAGGGAGGTGGGAGGAGGGTTCAGGATTGGAACACATATACACCCATGGCAGATTCATGTTGATATATGGCAAAACCAATACAGTAAAGTAAAATAAAAATAAATAAAAATAAAAAATAAAGGTGAATAGTTTCAAAAAAAAAAGATAAACAGGATCTAATCCCACCCTTGGCTTTCTAAGCAATCTTAAGTCTTTCTGCTTTCACTTCCACAACTGGGGATATTTGTATTCAGTTGAAATCCAGTAAGGGCAAAGGATTATGTCTTTTATTTTCTCCCTACTACCATGCATGGCACATAGCAGGTACTCAAAAATATTAGCAGAAAGAAGAAAAGGGAGGAAGGCAGGCAGAAAGAGAGGAAGAGAGAGAGAAAGGGATCGGTTGAATAATTTATTATGGCTGGAATGTTACGTATAGGAGGAATTAAAGTGAGCTTGGCATATGGATTTCTTACTTTTAAGAAAGATCATAGTAGGAAGTTTTAAATTTAGAGAATATATTATATCAGAAAATATTATAGAAATAATGTGTTAAATATTTTCTGTCCTTAGAAATAAGATACTAAAAAACTTAGTATTTTATTTGTGATAGGCTATATAGCAGTGGCCACAGGACTGGAAAAGGTCAGTTTTCATTCCAATTCCAAAGAAAGGCAATGCCAAAGAATGTTCAAACTACCTCACAATTGCACTCATCTCTCATGCTAGTAAAGTAATGCTCAAAATTCTCCAAGCCAGACTTCAGCAATACGTGAACCGTGAACTCCCTGATGTTCAAGCTGGTTTTAGAAAAGGCAGAGGAACCAGAGATCAAATTGCCAACATCCGCTGGATCATGGAAAAAGCAAGAGAGTTCCAGAAAAATATCTATTTCTGCTTTATTGACTATGACAAAGTCATAGTCTGTGTGGATCACAAGAAACTCTGGAAAATTCTGAAAGAGATGGGAATACCAGACCACCTGACCTGCCTCTTGAGAAATCTGTATGCAGGTCAGGAAGCAACAGTTAGAACTGGACATGGAACAACAGACTGGTTCCAAATAGGAAAAGGAATACGTCAAGGCTGTCTATTGTCACCCTGCTTATTCTGGAAAATTCTGAAAGAGATGGGAATACCAGACCACCTGACCTGCCTCTTGAGAAATCTGTATGCAGGTCAGGAAGCAACAGTTAGAACTGGACATGGAACAACAGACTGGTTCCAAATAGGAAAAGGAATACGTCAAGGCTGTATATTGTCACCCTGCTTATTTAACTTCTATGCAGAGTACATCATGAGAAACGCTGGACTGGAAGAAACACAAGCTGGAATCAAGATTACTGGGAGAAATAAATACCAATAACTCAGATATGCAGATGACACCACCCTTATGGCAGAAAGTGAAGAGGAACTAAAGAGCCTCTTGATGAAAGTGAAGGAGGAGAGTGAAAAAGTTGGCTTAAAGCTCAACATTCAGAAAATGAAGATCATGGCATCCGGTCCCATCACTTCATGGGAAATAGATGGGGAAACAGTAGAAACAGTGTCAGACTTTATTTTCCTTGGCTCCAAAATCACTGCAGATGGTGATTGCAGCCATGAAATTAAAAGACGCTTATGCCTTGGAAGAAAAGTTATGACCAACCTAGATAGCATATTCAAAAGCAGAGACATTACTTTGCCGACTAAGGTCTGTCTAGTCAAGGCTATGGTTTTTCCTGTGGTCATGTATGGATGTGAGAATTGGACTGTGAAGAAGGCTGAGCACAGAAGAATTGATGCTTTTGAACTATGGTGTTGGAGAAGACTCTTGAGAGTCCCTTGGACCGCAAGGAGATCCAACCAGTCCATTCTGAAGGAGATCAGCCCTGGGATTTCTTTGGAAGAAATGATGCTAAAGCTGAAACTCCAGTACTTTGGCCACCTTATGTGAAGAGTTGACTCATTGGAAAAGACTGAGATGCTGGGAAGGATTGGGGGCAGGAGGAGAAGGGGACGACAAAGGACGAGATGGCTGGATGGCATCACAGACTCAATGAAGATGAGTCTGAGTGAACTCTGGGAGATGGTGATGGACAGGGAGGCCTGGCAAGCTGTAATTCATTGGGTCGCAAAGAGTCGGACACGACTGAGCAACTGAACTGAACTGATACAGGGTTATATATTTATGAATTATTGTGATACTTTAATGAAGCATAAATTATTTTTTCATTATTAAATATTTTTCCTCATTGTTAGTATTAAATACATGGCTCAGAGGTAAAGAACCTGCCTGCAATGCAGGAGACGCATCTTTGATTCCCTAGGTTGGGAAGATCCCCTGGAAAAAGAAACAGCAGCCCACTCCAGTATTCTTGCCAGGAAAATCCCTTGGGCAGAGGAGCCTGTGGGCTACAGTCCATGGGGGTCACAAAGAGTCAGACACAACTCTGCACACATGCACTGCAACATCAATATAAGTAGAAAAGTAAATGTCAATCAATTGAAAATGGAAGTGAGGGAAGAAAAGACAGAATGAAATCTCTTGATTGATTGAATAAAAATAGCATCTAACACAAGAGTTTTAACATAGAGCAGTATTAACATTAATACAATATTAACAAAACAGAAGTACTTTAAATTAATTACATATTTATGCTACTAAATCTGTTTTGTTAACATGAATGTGAATATCATATATGTTCACTGTTAGTCACATGCCAAGTTTCAGTTGTCACTCTCAGTCCATGCTCAAGAGTCACATCTTTTCTTCTGAGTCAATGATGCAATAAGTCAATATATTTTAAACTACTGGATATTACCAGTAAGCAGGTGATGAAATTGATTTTATAGATCATGACATATTTTTTTATAATGGAAAGGAATAAAAATCAATAGAAAATATCCCAGTACATCACACGTACAAATGTTAAGTATTCCATAAAACTTCAGTTCCAGTTTTATAAACATTCACTGGGTCACAATGTAAAATGTATCTCTAACAGAGATGCAGTCAATGTTTGAAAAACACCAGGTGCATCTTCTCTCTTCCACTTAAGACTATGTATGTTTGTGATATTTTACATATATACCAATTCCAGATTTCAACATTAAAAGAGTTATTGTTACTTTGCCACTCTGCCAACCCTGTGTGATATCATAAGCGAAACGAATTGCCAGTCCAGGTTTGATGCAGGATGCAGGATGCTAGGGACTGATGCACGGGGATAATCCAGAGAGAGGGTGTGGGGCGGGAGGGTGGAGGTGGGGGTCGGGATTGGGAGTCCATGTACACTCATGGCTAATTCATGTCAATGTGTAACAAAACGAATACAGTATTGTAAAGCAAAACAAACTAAAAAATAAAAATTAATTAAAAAAAAAACAGTAAAAAAAAATAAATAAAATAAAAATCATATATTTCTCCAAGGGAAAAAAAAAAAAAAGAGTTATTGTTTAACACTAAACTAAAGAATTTTAGAGTTTTACAGAATGTCATCAAGAGCTTGAAAACCCTAGATTTTTATATATTAAGTCCCATTGGGGTTCCAGTTTTAAATAGTCCATCAGGGTAGTCCATCTGCAATGAGAAAAAGACTTGAAGGGATGGAGTGAATTAGCTGTGCAGACCCTGGGGAGATGTGTGTGACTGGCCTGCTAGAAAGGAACAAGCAAAGGAAAGAAAGCAAAGATTAGGTCAGAGGGAGAAAGAGGGTCCTTTCTCTATATGAAATCAGGAACTACTGATCTGACTGATATTTTAAAGGATCACTTCAGCTATTAAGAATAAACTAGGGTTCAGAGAGAAGTATGGAAAGCAGTAGATGTTAAAGTAAAAGAGGCAAAACATGATAGAGTCAAAACATGGTAGTAGCAGGGAAGGTGGTGAGAGGTGGTCAGATTCTGGGTATGTTTAAATATAAGGCCTGCCTGGAATTATTTCTGCCTTGCAGCACACTGTAGTGGGACATGGACAGACTTTGTTTAGAAGAAGACCTACATTCAAATAACAGCTCTACTGCTCATTACCTTGGCTAACAGCTCTCTAAGTCTCAGGGTGGAAGTCTATACAAGAAAAATAGCATCACATACTCTAGAGGGTTGTTGAAAGGATTAAATAATATGCATAGAGTACATAAGGAGCTTCCACAAATGTGAGCTCCTTTTCTTCCTATTATTATTACTTATTAGAGACATATTTAAAATACAGAAGGTGCAGGAAGTCACATTTGGTGGACATTTCCTGAAAGAATTTTTGACCAAAAATAAGTTTCCAAAAAAAAGGGATATCCATAAAATATAAAAGATTAGTGCATCTTTTGGTGTTCTAAAGTCAATTTCCTATGTGTACTGGGTAGGTAAGGGGGTCCACACACTAAAAACAATTCTGACACAAGCAGGTGAAGGTGAAGGTGAAGTCGCTCAGTCGTGTCCGACTCTTTGCGACCCCGGGACTGTAGCCCACCAGGCTCCTCAGTCCATGGAATTTTCCAGGCAAGAGTACTGGAGTGGGTTGCCATTTCCTTCTCCAGAGGATCTTCCCAACCCAGGGATCGAACCTGGGTCTTCCGCACTGCAGGCAGACGCTTTAACCTCTGAGCCAACAGGGAAGCAGAGTTCCCAAGAATTCAATAGAATTCTGATACTATCTATCCAGGGATCGCATAAAATTCCACAAGTTAAGGGTTCAGTCCTATAAGACTCCCACCCCTTCCCTAGCACTTTATGTCAATTGCAAGCCCAGGTTATCATCAGTCCTTCGGACCTGCAGGATTAGAGATTGGAGGTTCTAATAACCTCTCCCTTGGTTTCAGATGCCAGTCACAAGTCCAGGTTGTTACCAGTTCTTTTGACCAACTTGCTATAAAACAGAGGTTCCTGCAAACTTCTCCTTGTGCTGTGCTGTGCTTAGTCGCTCAGTCATGTCCAACTCTTTGCAACCCCATGGACTATAGCCCAACAGGCTCCTCTGTACATGGGGATTCTCCAGGTAAGAATACTGGAGTGGGTTGCCATGCCTTGCTCCAGGGTATCTTCCCAACCCAGGGATCAAACCACATTGCAGGCAGATTCTTTACCGTCTGAGCCCAGGGAAGCCCAACGTTCTCCTCGGGGTCAATTAATTTTCTACAAGGGGCTCACAGAACTCAGAGAAACATTTTACTTACTAGGATGATCAGTTCCTTCAGTAGTGTCTGATTCTTTGCAACCCCATGGACTATTGCCCGCCAGGCTCCTCTGTCCATGGAATTTCCCAAGCAAGAATACTGGAATGGGTTGCCATTTCCTACTCCAGGGTATCTTCCAGAGCCAGCAATAGAACCCATGTCTTCTGCATTGCAGTTGGATTCTTTACCACTGAGCTGCCGGGGAAGACTTACTAGATTACTAGGTTATAAAAAGATATAACTCAGGAACAGCTGAATGAAAGAGATGCGTAGGGCAAGGTATGGAGAAAGGGCCCAGAGCTTCCTGCCCTCACCAGGTGCACTACTCTCCCCAAATTTCCAGGTGTTTACCAACCTTGAAGCTCTCTGAACCCTGTCCTTTTGGGTTTCTGTGGAGGCATCCTGGTGTAGTCATGATCAATTTAATCCTTGGCCATTGGTGACTGCTCCAATTTCCAAGCCCCTCTCATCCCCAGAGGTTGGGGACAGAGGGAGGCTAAAGGTTCCAATCCAAGATGACTTGGTTGGTTTCTCTAGCAATCAGTCCCCATCCTTAGGTGAGGTCCAAATGTCGCTTTATTAACCTAACAAAAGGTATCTTTAAGGCTCTCATCACTTAGGAAATTCCTAGGGTTTTGGAAACTGTGAACCAGAAAATGTGGATGAAGACCAAACAGGTGAGAGGAATATATTTTGGTTATCTGAATGACCAAATGTATACTTCTTATAAACCATAATATCACAGTTCAGTTCAGTTGCTCAGTCGTGTCTGACTCTTTGCGACCCCATGAATCACAGCATGTCAGGCCTCCCTGTTCATCACCAACTCCCGGAGTTCACTCAAACTCATGTTCATCCATGGCATCGGTGATGCCATCCAGCCATCTCATCCTCTGTTGTCCCCTTCTCCTCCTGCCCCCAACCCCTCCCAGCATCAGGGTCTTTTCCAATGAGTTAACTCTTCGCATGAGGTGGCCAAAGTATTGGAGTGTCAGCTTCAACATCAGTCCTTCCAATGAACACCTAGGACTGATCTCCTTTAGGATGGACTGGTTGGATCTCCTTGCAGTCCAAGGGACTCTCAAGAGTCTTCTCCAACAGCGCAGTTCAAAAGCATCAATTCTTCAGCACTCAGCCTTCTTCACAGTCCAACTCTCATTTTATTAAAAAACAAAAGTAGTAGATTCAGAGTTATGTCAGACCCTGGATTTTGTACAAAAGTTTCTTGACTCTGGTTCATCATTTCATTAAGACCGAGTTAATGGTGGAACATGAAGAGCAGCTTCTTGATCTTTGAAATGGGAGAAAGTTATTTAAAAAGAAACTCTATGTATATATATAGCCTAGTCACTTTGCTGTACAGGAGAAACTAACACAATATTGTAAAGCAACTGTATTCCAATAAAAAATTTAAAATAAAATAAATAAGAAGGAATTAAAAGTACTTTTTTATAAAGTAGAACTGAACTGCACTTAAAAATATCTTACTAATGTTTGACAAGTTACTTCATTCATTTCTTTGGCTAATCTTTGAGAGCTGTGTTGTTGCCAGAATTGTGAAAAGATTAAACAATCCAGTAATAGTCGCTTCGCCAGGAAATTCAATCTAGTACATCCATCCTTCATCAGCTTCATAATCTGAAATCTATACTACCTATAAACTTAGAAGGTGACTCATCTCCTAGAATTTAAAAATCTCTACCTCAAAAGCAGCCCATTATATTTTCAGTATTGAGATTGTGCTTTTAAACTTACTCATGATTTTTACCCTAACAATCCACTTGTATCCACATTGATTTTCCTATCTCTTCAGCCCCTTCACTCTTCAATAAACTTAATTTTGTGTCAAACTAAATTGACTTGAAATGCTCCCTCATCTATTAAGAAAATGTTTCCTGATAACTGCTTCATTTTATTAAAAGTCCTCTTCCTGATCTTCAAGATACTCCCCTAAATCCAGTTTCACACTAAGTATGTTTTTAATTCTCCTCCCAACCATATACACCCAGAAATTTAAAAAAAAATTAAAAATAAATCTTCAGCTCCATTGAGACAGGTCTCCCTAGAGTCCTGCCTCTTTGCACACCAAATTCCTCATGCTTTTGGATAGTTCCCTCAATCTTTAATACCTTCTGTCTCTTTAAGTCATTTTATAAAACTCTCACAACCAGTCTGTGATTTAAATCAAGGCAGGCATTATCTCTACATTGCAAATTAGGAAGCCAAGAATTATTTTAGACTCCTCACTCTCTGCTTATTCAAAGAGAAGTGAGATTTAACATGAATTTTGAATGATGAGTAAGCATTTTCCAGGGGGTCGAACAAGGGATGAAGACATGTTAGGACAGAGTATAAGTGCTAAGGAGGTATGAAAAAGATGCATATATACACTCAGATGCATATAAAGCCATGAACTGCTTTACTACAAGAGATTCAAGAAAAATTATATCTTTGTGGATTTTTCAAGCTCAAGTCAGTTCAGATTTCAAGCCCATGATTCAGCTGTGTTAGTGAGAGATCTAAAACATGGCACATGTTTAAATGCTCTTTCTTCCTTCACCTCCTAAGTTGTATCAGACCCTAAAAGTGATGCTGGGAATTCCCTGGTGGTCCAGTGGTTAAGATTGGGCACTTTTACTGCCAGTGTTCAGGGTTCAATCCCTGGTAAGGGAACTAAGGTCCCACAAGCTAAGCAGTGAAGCCAAAAGACAGTAAAGGTGATGCAAGGAAGACAAATAAAAGCAAGGCCTGTAGTCAGTGACCCATGATGACTCACCCACCCCATCCCCATCCCGCCCCAGAGATGCTCCTTGTCTAAACCCTCACAACCTTGTGCAAGGTGACTTTAGCACCATTTGTAGCATTCATTGCTTATTCTGTACCAAGTTAGGCATGAGGACTTTCACTGTAGATGTCAAAGTCGTCTCAGTGCTCAACCCTCCCTAGTACCTATATAATCATACTCACTTTGAAACTTCCAAGGAACTGCTTTAACTAGGGTACCTGCTTCAACTTCCCACAGAAATGGATTGTCTCTTATTTCCACTCAATGTCTTTCTTCCCTGTAAGAGGATCAGCCCATCTTCTAAAGACAATTGGCATTTCTTTCCCAATCTCTTTCAACAACAATGATATTTAGTTATTTTCTCAAAGACTTTAGACCCAAGACAGTCCTAAAAGCCTACACCATGAATTCTAGGACCATCCAAGAATATGGATATCTTCCTTGGGAATAAGAATTCCATCTTTAACTAATAAAACATGAAAAAATGCTCAACACTGCTTATTATTTGTTGTTTAATGGCTCAGGCATGCCTGACTCTTTGCAACCCCATGGACTACAGCACACCAGGCTTTCCTGTCCAAACTATTCCTGGAGTTTGCTCAAACTCATGTCCATTAAGTAGATGATGCAATCCAACCATCTCATCCTCTGTCGTCCTGTTCTGCTGCTGCCTTCAATCTTTCCCAGCATCAGGGTCTTTTCCAAAGAGTCAGCTCTTCGCATCAGAGGGCCAAAATATTGCAGCTTCAGCTTCAGCATCAGTCCTTCCAATGAATATTAAAAGTTGATTTTCTTTAGGATTGACTGGTTTGATCTCCTTGCTGTCCAAGGGACTCTCAAGAGTCTTCCCCAGCACCACAATTCAAAAGCATCAATTCTTTGGTGCTCAGCCTTCTTTATGGTCCAATTCTCACATCCATACATGACTACTTGAGGAACCATAGCTTTGACTAGATGGACCTTTGTCAGCAAAGTAATGTCTCTGCTTCTTAATACATTGTCTAGGTTTGTCATAGCTTTTCTTCCAAGGAGCAAGTGTCTTAATTTCGTGGCTGCAGTCACCACACACAGTGCTTTTGGAGCCCAAGAAAATAAAGTCTGCCACTGTTTCCATTGTTTCCCCATCTATTTGCCATGAAGTGATGGGACTGGATGCCAAGATCTTTGTTTTTTGAATGTTGAGTTTTAAGTCAGTTTTTTCATTCTCTTCTTTCACCTTCATCAGAAGGTTCTTTAATTATTCTTCACTTTCTGCCATTAGGTTGGTATCATCTGCATAACTGAGGTTATTATTAGAGAAATGCAAATCAAAACTACAATGAGGTATCCATTACCTCACACTGATCAGAATGGCCATAGTCAAAAAATCTACAAACAATAAACGCTGGAGAGGATGTAAAGAAAAGGGAACCCTCTTGCACTATTGGTGGGAATGTAAACTGATGTAGCCACTAGGAAGAACAGTACAGACCTTTCTTTTAAAACTAAGAATACAGGATGCAGGATGCTTGGGACTGATGCACGGGGATAATCCAGAGAGAGGGTGTGGGGCGGGAGGGGGGAGGTGGGGGTCGGGATTGGGAGTTCATGTACACTCATGGCTAATTTTGTCAATGTGTAACAAAACGAATACAGTATTGTAAAGCAAAACAAACTAAAAAATAAAAATTAATTAAAAAAAAAAAAACTAAGAATACAACTGCTATACAATTGTGTCTGACTCTTCGCAACTCCAGGGACTTTAGCCCACAAGGTTCCTCTGTCCATAGAATTTTCCAGGCAAGAATACTAGAATGGGTTGCCATTTCCTTCTCCAGGGGATTCTCCTGACTGAGATCGACCCCACCTATTGTGCATCTCCTGCATTGGCAGGCTGATTCTTTACCACTGTGCCACCTGGGAAGCCCTATATGAAACAGCAATTCCACTACTGAGTATATATCCTAAGAAAACCACAATTCTAAAAGACACATGTACCCTAATGTTCACTGCAGCACTACTTACAATAGCCAGGACATGGGAACAACCTAGATATCCATCAATAGGTGAATGGATAAAGACGTTGTGGTACATATATACAATGGAATATTACTGCTATTGTTGCTCAGACGCTAAGTCACATACGTTTCTTTGCAACCCCATAGACTGCATGCCAGGCCTCCCTGAGCCTCACAATTCTTCCTGAGTTTGCCCAAGTTCATGTCCATTGAGTAGATGATGCTATCCAATCATTTCATCCTCTGCCATTACTGAATCATAAGAAGGAACGAATTTGAGTCAGTTCTAGTGAGGTGGATGAACCTAGAGCCTGTTATACAGAGTGAAGTCAGAAAGAGAAAAACAAATACCATATATTAATACATATATATGAAATCTAAAAAAATAGTATTGATGAACCTATATGTAGGGCAGACATAGAAAACAGGCATAGAGATGCAGACATAGAGAACAGATTTGTGGACTCAGCAGGAGAAGGAGAGGGTAGAACTGAAACATAGACATTACCCTATGTAAAACAGATAGCCAGTAGAAATTTGTTGTATGATGCAGAAAGTTCAACCCAATGCTCTGTGACAATGTAAAGGGGTGGATTGGGGTGGGAGATAGGAGAGAGGTTCAAGAGAGAGGGGTATATGTATACCTATGGCTGATTAATGAATGTTGTTTTAAGGTAGAAACCAACAGAACACTGTAAAGCAATTATCCTCCAATTAAAAACAAATAATTTTTTAATGAATTCCATCTTTAGTAATAGAGTATCATTCCCATTCCTAAGGACAGACTGCATGTGTCTCTTAACACTGGAGAACAAACAACAAAGTTATGTTTTTCTACCATGCCTTAGTGAATTCTTGGTAAGGTTCCCTATCATATATATATATATAAGTAACTAAGTCTTTTGTCCTCCATCTAGACTATGAGCACCTAGTATAATTGCCATGGTTGGCACTCATATATATTCTAGATATATTTTAGCTGACCATTACATAATCCCCTTTTTTTGACATATCAGAAGCCTATCTGTCCCTTAAAGTATAGCTAGGTACAATATATGTTACAAAGCTTATAGAACAGATAAAAGGATTATCCTTTAACTCCAGTATTAAAATGGAGTCACATTATCTACAAGCATAAATCAAATCTGTTTCTCTGAAAGACTCTAAACTTGGTCAATAAAATATTCTCCACAATTATCCCTTTACTAAGTTAGTTGCAATAAACACAGGGCATATGAACCCATATCTGATGGATAATGCATTCTAGTTCTATGATGATTTTGCCTTTAATAGACTATTTTAAACTTTTTTATTGGAGAATAGTTGATGTACAATATTATATAAGCTACAAGTGTAGGATATAGTAATTCACAATTTTTAAAAGTTATATTCTAGTTATGGTTATTATAAAATATTGGCTATAATTTCCATGTTGTACAGTATGTCCTTGCAACTTATTTTATACATACTAGTTTGTAGCTCTTAATCTTCCCTCTTCCCTCTCTCCACTGGCAACCAGTAGTCCTCCACATCTGTGAGTCTGCTTCTTTTTTATTATATCCACTAGTTGGGTTTTTTTTTTTTTTAGATTTAGAATTTTTAGTAAGTGATATCATACAGTACTTGTCTTTCTCTGACTTCTTTTACTGAGCATACACCCTCCAAGTCCATCCATGTTGCTGCAAATAGCATTATTTCATTCTTTTTTATGGCTGAGTAGTACTCCACTGTGTATATACATACCACTTCTTCTTTATCCTTTCATCTGTTGATGGACACTTAGGTTGCTTCCATATCTTGGCAACTGTAAATAATGCTGCTATGTACATGTGAGTGCATGTATCTTTTCAAATTAGTTGGGGTTTGGGGGTTTTTTGACTATAGATCCAGGAATCGAACTGCCAGGTTGCATGATAGTTTTATTTTTAGGTTCATTTTAAATAGATTTTAAGCAAATTTTTATAGTATTTAAAGATTTATGTAGAATATCAGCTATTGTCTCCTTTTAAGGTTACTTAAGTCCCTCTTCCGAAAATTGACAAGTCTACGAGATAAATAATCAAATTCCAAACTCAGTTAAGATCTCCAACCTTGAAAATCAGGAGAACAAGATAGCGAAGGAGTAGGTGGACATGGAGTACATCTCTCACCGTGGATACATCAGGAATACACCTTCAGACACAAAAGTGCATACAGAACACTAGCTGAGAGTGAACAGGAGTTTCTGACCAGCAGAAAAGAATATATAGAATCACACAAAACTCAGTAGGTCAAAGGAACTAGGGGGGAGAACAGGAGTGTTAGTAGGACTGGACTTGCCCTCAGCAGGTGGGGGAACTGAAGTAGGGGTCTGATCCCCACATGGGGGCAATTGTCTGAATCAGAGGAGAAACATTTAAGGCTGAGAATGAAATAGTTGATCTGTGGCAGCCTAAATGGAATGAGAATCAGTCAGTCTTTGGGGCAGCCATACATACCCCAGACAGGGACGCAGGTTCCCTGGAAAGCACAGCAGCTGGGAGCTGGAGTTTAAGGACTGGGGAGCAATCCTTGGGCAAGGGCTGCTGTTGACTGCAGAGAGACAGATCGAGGGGATATGAGGAAGAATACTGTGATGGGAAATGTCTGTGAAGGAAAGCCAGGCAGCCATGGAAGGCAATACTGCTGAGTCACACATGAGGGTGGAGCCATCACCATAGCCTCTCTCTCCCCACATGCCAGAATCAGCTGCTGAACAATAGAGAGAGAGGCTGGCCCATCAAACGCCTCATGTACTGAACTACAGAGTAGGACCTCACCCAGGGTGCTCCTTTAAGTGCCTGACATGCCAATCTACAGAGTAGGACCCCAGCCAGGACCCCTCTATATATGATGATGTGCCAAACAAAAGAAAAGGACCCCAGGCAAGGGGGCCCTCTAAGTGCCTGAATCAGCCAGAGCTACAGAAAAAGACTAGGCAAAGAGGCCTTCTGATCACCAGCTACAAAAGGCTCAAAAAAAGACTCTGAAAGGGCCACAACTGCTGCAAGAGAGGCCATGTCCCTGCACACTTGGCACTGCCAGGGTCCCCACAAGCCAAGCAGTTGCACCACCTTCATGCTCAACCCTCACTGGAGCAAAGCTGCCACAGGCAAAAAAATTCTTGAGTCTATACACACAGGGTCACTTTGGTTGGACACAACCAAACACAACACAACACAACACAAAGGTCACTCTTTGTGACTCTGTGGACTGTGGCCTGCCAGGCTTCTTTGTCAGGGGGTTTCTCCAGGCAAGACTACTGGAGTGTATTGGCCAATACTGGTTGCCATACCCTTCTAGGGCACTATATTTCCTGCTGCCCTAGCCAGCAACTCCCCCTGAGTACCTGGTGCTACTAAAATCCCTGCAACCCAAGCAGCTGCACTACCTCCACACTTGGCCCTCACTGGGGCAGACCCAAGTCCTCCAGGGCAGCCTCACAAGCAAACCCCAGTGGATGACCTACATGCTGAGGTGGAAATAAAACCACAATTGAAAACCAAGGGCACTCTAGCTAGGGAAGAAGACCCAAAACCTTCCCACCAGCTTCAGATTAAATCCCCACGATCCACTAGGCAAACTCTGTACCTATGGAAAATATAAAAGGACATTGAGAGTTCCCACAAAAGAAAATGCATTCGTTCTGATAGCTGCAGACATTGGAGGCAAGAACATGCACAGTAGGACCAGATTAGAATCTGAGCTGCCCCCACAGCAGGTCCAGAGACCAGCACAGTGTTGGAAGGCATCCTACGGAGGTGAGGTGGACTGTGACTCCCAGCAAGGGAAAGGACTCTGACAGCAGTGACTCAAGAAAAACATTTATTATTCTTCTGTTTTGATTTGTTTTGTAAATTATTTGGGATTTTTTTTTTTTACCTTTTTACTTCTCTTTTCTTTTCTTCCCCTCCTCTGTTGTAGTTGTCAACTTGATTGGTTCTATGAAATCTAACTAAGCTTTTGAGCTTTTTATTCCTCAGTCACATTTTTTATTGTTATAAACCTCTACCTCTGAGTTGGGCTTTTGCAGTTCTGTGGAGTTTTCCTTTTTTTTTTTTCCCTCTCTTTTTTAATATTAATGTTTTTTAAGCCTATTATTACTTTTTCTACATTTATTCCTTTGTTTTTCCTACTGCTCTTTTCCCCTTTCAGTTAATCTTTAATGTATATAAATCTTCATCTACCTCTGTTTAACTTTGTGTATCTATTCTTTATTTCTTTTCTTTCTTTCCTTTCCTCTCAACATATTTCTTAGTTTTCTTTTCATTGCTTTATTCCCCACTTGGCACCTTGCTTTAGTTTCGTTTTCAGTTTGTGCTTTAGTTAATTTTGTTCTTAACTGGTAGGTATAATTTTTTAATTCCTTTTTTCACTGGGTCAATCTACTGTTCTTTATTTTTGTTAGACTGTTTTGATTTTGCTTATGGGTATATATATGTGTGTGTGTGTGTGTATTCCATTATTTTAATTATTATTTGCCTGATTTTGTAACTGCCACTTGTCTGGGGTTTATCTTTGGTTCCTCATTTTGGGGTATTTGTTTTAATATCACTTAACGCCATAAAAAATCATTTCTGGAATCTTTGTTCCTGACCGGAGATCAAGCTCTGAGCCTTTGGAGTGGAAGCATTGACTCCAAGACCCCAGACTACCAGAGAACTAACTCTAGGGAGTATCAAATAGTGACAACTCACACAAAGAAACCACTTGAACACAAGACCTGTCATCACCCAATCACCAGTAGCACCCTGTGCAGGAAGCCTCATCTAAACAATAAACAAAATAAAAATATAAATATAATCATCATCAGACATGATGACCACCTCACTCAGCCTTGCCCATCAGAGGAAAAACAAACAAACAAAAAAACTCAGCAGAAATCTCACCATATACGAAGCTTACACAAACCAACAGACCAACCTTAGGAGGGCAGAAACCAAAAGGAAGAAAGAATTCAACCTTGAAACCTGGGAAAAGGAGACCTCAAAAACAGTAAGTAAAACAATAATAATAATAATAATGAAAAGGCAAAGAAATACTACACAAATGAAGAACAAATTAGAAACACAGAAGTCCAAATAAATGAAAAGGAAATAGGCAACTATCTGAAAAAGAATTCAAAATAATGAGAGTAAAGATGATCAAAAACTTTGAAAACATAAAGGAAAAAATCCAAGAATCAATTAACAAAGAACTAGAAGAATTAAAGAATACACATACAGAGACAAACAACAATTAATGAAGTTAAAAATACTCTGCTGTGGATACAGGATGCTTGGGGCTGGTACACTGGGATGACCCAGAGAGATAGTATGGGGAGGGAGGGGGGAGAGGGACTTCAGGATTGGGAACTTATGTACACCCATGGCAGATTCATGTTGATGTATGGCAAAATCAATACAGTATTGTAAAGTAAAATAAAGTAAAAAAAAAAAAAAGAAAGAAAGAAAATTAGGTTATCCAAAAAATAAAAATAAAACTTAAAAGCCATTAAAAAAAAAAATACTCTGCTGCTACTGCTGCTAAGTCGCTTCAGTCGTGTCTGACTCTGTGCAACCCCATAGACGGCAGCTCACCAGGCTCTGCCATCCCTGGGATTCTCCAGGCAAGAATACTGGAGTGGGTGGACATCTCCTTCTCCAATGTATTAAAGTGAAAGTGAAGTCGCTCAGTAGTGTCCAACTCTAGAAGGAAAAATACTCTAGAAGGAATCAACAGCAGATATCTGAAGCAGAAGAACAAATCAGTGAGCTGGAAGATAAAATGGTGAAAACAATGTCTGAAGAGCAGAATAAAGTAAAAAGAATGAAAAGAACTGAGAAATAGAAATCTGGGACAATATCAAACGCACCAACATTCAAATTATAGGGGTCCAGAAGAAGAGAAAAAGAAAGGGTATGAGAAAATTTTTGAAGAGATTATAGTTGAAAATTTCCCAAATGTGGAAAAGGAAATAGTCAATCAAGCCCAACAGGCACAAAGAGTCCCATACAGGATAAACCCAAGGAAAAACATGCTAAGACACATACTAATCAAACTAACAAAGACTAAACACAAAGAAAGAACATTAAAAGCAGCAAGGGAAAAAGCAACACATAACATACAAGGGTAACCCCTTACATTTAATAGCTGATCTTTCAGCAGAAACTCTGCAGGCTACAAGAGAGTGGCAGGATATATTTATAGTAGTGAAAGGGAAAAATCTACAACCAAGATTACAGTACCCAGCAAGGATTTCATTCAAAATTGATGGAGAAATAAAAAGCTTTTCAGACAAACAAAAATTAAGAGATTCAGTACCACCAAACCAGCTTTACAACAAATGTTAAAAGGACTTACATAGTCAAGAAACACAAGAGAAGAAAAAGATCTACAAAATCAACCACAAACAATTAAGAAAATGGCAATAGGAACATATATATCAAAAATTACTTTAAATGTAAACAGATTAAGTACTCCAACCAAAAGATACAGACTGGCTGAATGGATACAAAAATAAGACCCATATATATGCTGTCTATAAGAAACCCACTTCAGACCTAAAGACACATATAGACTGAAAGTGAGAGGATGGAAAAATATATTCCATGCAGATGGGAAGCAAAAGAAAGCTGGGGTAGCAATCCTCATAGCAGACAAAATAGATCTTAAAATAAAGAATATTACAAGAGATAAGGAAGGACACTACATAATCATCACAGGATCAATCCAAGAGGAAGACATAACAATTGTAAATATCTATGCTCCAACATAGGAGCACCTCAATACATAAGATGAACACTAACAGACATAAAAGAAGGAATTGACAGTAACATAATAATAGTAGGAGACTTTAACACACCACTCACACCAGTGGACAGAGCATTAAAACAGAAAAATAATAAGGAAACACAAGTCTTAAATGATGCATTAGATGAGATGGATCTCATTGATATCTTCAGGACATTCCATCCAAATGGAGAATACATCTTCTTTTCAAGTGCACATGGAACATTCTCCAGAACAGACCACATCTTGGGTCACAAATTTAAACTTCAGTAAATTTAAGAAAATTGAAATCATATCAAGCATCTTCTCTGACCACAACATTATGACACTAGATATCAATTACAAGAAAAAAAACTGTGAAAAACACAAACACATGGAGATTAAACAATACATTTCTGAATAACCAACAGGTCACTGCAGAAATCAAAAGGGAAATCAAAAAATTTCTAGAAACAAATGACAATGAACACTTCTTAACACCATACACAAAGATAAACTCAAAATGGATTAAAGACCTAAATGTAAGATCAGAAACTATAAAACTCTTAGAGGAAAACATAGGCAGAACACTCCATGACATAAATCAAAGCAAGATCCTCTATAACCCACCCCCTACAGTAATGGAAATAAAAACGAAAGTAAACAAGTGGGACCTGATTAAACTTAAAAGCTTTTGAACAGCAAAGGAAACTATAAGCAAGGTAAAAAAGACAACCCTCAGAATGGGAGAAAATAATAGGAAATGAAACAACTGACAAAGGATTAATTTCCAAAATATACAAGCAGCTCATACCAACTCAATACCAGAAAAACAAACAATGCAATCAAAAAGTGAGAAAAAGACCTAAACAGACATTTCTCCAAAGAAGACATACAGATGGCTAACAAACACATGAAAAGATGCTCAACATTGTCCATTATTCAGTTTAGTTCAGTTCAGTTGCTCAGTCGTGTCCGACTCTTTGCGACCCATGAATCACAGTACGCCAGGCCTCCCTTCCATCACCAACTCCCGGAGTTCACTCAGACTCACGTCCATCGAGTCAATGATGCCATCCAGCCATCTCATCCTCTGTCATCCCCTTCTTCTCTTGCCCCCAATCCCTCCCATTATTAGAGACATGCAAATCAAAACTACAAGGAGATATCACCTCACACTAATCAGAATGGCCATCATCAAAAAGTCTACAAACAATAAATGCTGGAGAAGGTGTGGAGAAAAGGGAATGCTCTTGCACTGTTGGTGAGAATGTAAATTGATACAGCCACTATGGAAGACGGTATGGAGATCCCTTAAAAAGCTAGGAATAAAACCACCATATGACCCAGCAATGCCACTCCTAGACATATACCCTGAGGAAACCAAAATTGAAAAAGACACATGTATCCCATTGTTTACTGCAGCACTATTTACAATAGCTAGAACATGCAAGCAACCTAGATGTCCATCAACAGATGAATGGATAAAGAAGTTGTGAGATATATATATATATATATATACACACACACACATACACACACACACACACACACACACACACACAATGGAATATTACTCAGCCACAAAAAGGAACGCATTTGAGTCAGTTCTAATGAGGTGGATGAACCTGGAGCCTATCATACACAGTGAAGTGAATCAGAAAGAAAAAGATAAGTTATCATATTCTAACACATATATACAGAATCTAAAAAAATGGTACTGAAGAATTTCTTTGCAGGGCAGCAATGGAAACACAGACATAGAGAACAGATTTATGGACGTGGGGAGAGAGGAGGAGAGGGTGAGATGTAAGGAAAGAGCAACATGGAAACTTACATTACCATTGTAAAATAGATAGCCAATGGGAATTTGCTGCACGGCTCAGGAAACTCAAACAGGGGCTCTGCATCAACTTACAGTGTTGGAATGGGAGGTAGATGGGAAAGAGGTTCAAAAGGGAGGGGATATATGTATATCTATGGCTGATTCATGTTGAGGTTTGACAGAAAACAACAAAATTCTCTAGAGCAATTATCTTTCATTAAAAAATAAATCAATATTTAAAAAAGAAAGAAAAAAAATCTCCAACCTCTCATCAATTCTCACATTAGCAGTGTCCTACAAATAAAGGACAGTGGATTAATTACCAGGAGGAAAGGGCTTGGTCCTGACACTAGTTCTAGGGCCTTAAACAAGTTACTAAACCCCTTTTACCTGTTCTCTCATTTGTAAAATAGCAACAGTATACTTGCCTTTCTTCAGTATAGTACTTATGTCATGTATTAGCAAATAAGATAATGCTTGGGAAAGCTCTCTAAAAATTGTAGCATGAAAAGAAAAAAAATTAAGTCAGTATTATTGTCAACATCCACCTTAAAGCATAAATTTAAATGAAAACATTACCTCCAGAAAAATAAAATTCAGAAAGAAAGCACCAAGTACAAAGGAGAAGTCAATACCACAAAAATTTTATCTCTAGTCTCTCAATTAGTACTTCTTTTATGATATCACCCCATTTTCACCCCAGCTCAACCTGATAAAAGGCTTTTCTTAGAGTAGGTCATGGTTTAGTCATACATAATACACAGCAGTTAAAATGAATAAACAAGATTTGGAAGAATCAACAGGGATAACTTTCAACAAATGTTGAAATGTTCAGTTGAAAAAAGAAAGGTATAGACTGATAGCTTTTATGCAGATTTTTTAAGCATACAAAACGATTCTGCATTTTGTTTATTAACATATATGAAGTAAAAGTATAAAAATAACCTGGAAGGGCAAACACAACTTTGTTTAAGGTGGTGATTAGTTGTGGGCTAAGGGGCTGGAGAAAGAAACAAAGAAGACATCAGCATACATAATATCTGTTTCTATAATATTCGTAATGCCATTCACATCTATAAAGCCAAAATATTAACAACTTACTAATTCCAGGTGATGAGTACATTTGCATTTCTTGTAAAATTATTTGTATTTACTGATTTAAAATTTTTTTCCAGTAAAATCAAAAGTATTAAGAAAAATACTTTTCTTAACATAACTGTTATAGAATATTTCCACTCGAGAACAGAAAAATCCAAGTAGTTATTAACCACTAAAAGTACTTTTATATGTCCAGTCCCTAACACCTGTCAACCTGTCACCATCAGCAGATAAGTCAATCAGCAAAATATGTTGCTTCTGACATAACGACTTTGTCTCAAACTTATCTAATGCTCACCAAGTCAACTTCTCAAACTTATCAAATGTTCAGCAAGTCAACAGTAGCAAATGTTCACTAAACCAACTGCTAGTAAAATAATGATAAATTTGTCTTTGATCAATTTAAAAAATAGTCTCTCCTTTTTAACAAAGATTATCACTCTTGAACACATTCTTTCTGAATCAACAACACTCAGGTCATTACTTTGATATTAAGCTATTGCCCAGCTTTCAGACTCTTGCTTATAAAAGACAAAAACAGGAATTTGGGATCTTACAAGGTTTCAAGGCTTGTCCTTCCTGAATGTCAAAAGGGCTACCACAGTTCAATAATAAACATTTTTACTTTCATTTTACAGAAGACTGATTTTGATCACTGGCCATTCTCAATGGATAATTAAAATACTCATTTTGCTAAAACAAATCTAATGAAACTTTTCATATTTGATTTTCACAATTTCTAATATAGGTAACTATTTCAATTAAAGATATTAAATGAAAAGAACACTATATCTCAGATTTAGAGAGATGAAGAATTGTTACTCCAATGCTGATAATATGTTCTCCAGGGTCAGAATCCAGTCTGAGATATGGTTGTTTTATTCTTGAAAAATCCTGACTATTGACTAACTTTTTTATGACCCCATAGTGCAATATAGACTTAAGGTGTTTTTTAAAACGACTGTGAAGAAAGCTGAGCACCGAAGAATTAATGCTTTTGAACTGTGGTGTTGGAGAAGACTCTTGAGAGTCCCTTGGACTACAAGGAGATCCAATCAGTCCATTCTGAAGGAGATCAGCTCTGGGATTTCTTTGGAAGGAATGATGCTAAAGCTGAAGCTCCAGTACTTTGGCCACCTCATGCGAAGAGTTGACTCATTGAAAAAGATTCTGATGCTGGGAGGGATTGGGGGCAGGAGGAGAAAGGGACGACGGAGGATGAGATGGCTGGATGGCATCACGGACTTGATGGACGTGAATCTGCGTGAACTCCGGGAGTTGGTGATGGACAGGGAGGCCTGGCGTGCTGCGATTCATGGAGTCGCAAAGAGTCGGACACGACTGAGCGACTGAACTGAACTGAACTGAGGGAAATATAAACTTGAACTGACAATATGAAGCTTCCTTGATATTCCCTTTAAAAATCACCAGGTTTTGTATACCATCTACCAAATACAGGAGAGATAGAAACCAGCTCTATCTCTCAACAGTTTATATAAAGAGCACTAACTCTTCAGCATCCTTCAAATAATAGTTGAGTGGGACCCTTTGGGAAAGGCCCCAGCTGGCACTTTAATTGTCAAAATTTTATTTTAATGAAAAACTATAAAGTTGATATTTTTTCCTGGCATTCTTAACATATAATATATCAAATATTTAAATATTTCTTTTATAAAGTTTTCATTTGAAACATCACCTATTATATTAAGCTAAAACATAGCTATGTCCACAGCAGATCTTTAAAAGGCCTGATAATCCTGCACAAATTGTGAGCTTTTATTATTATTGTTGTCCCCTTAAGAGATATTTCACATTGGGTGTCACATCACTCTGCTGTAAGTGTGTCTGCTCTTAACCATTCTTTCCTCCTAGTTCCTAGTCTGCAACTCCTACTCCATATTGGGTGTAGATGTCAAAAAATCCAACCTATGAGAGTGGTGTGGAAGCGAGTGGGTTCTGGGCAACAGTCTGCATTGCTCACCTGAGGGGACTCTAGAACTCTGCTACATCACCATGACTACACAGAGCCTATTTAATCCACCTGTTTCTTTACAGCTGTCTTCTTTCAGGGTTACATGGAAAACCAATGATGTGAAAATGCTTTCTACCACATAATGCACAAAGTTGTTAAACTATCATTACTAGGGATCATTGAATTTGTAGATTTCTGAATTCTACCCAGGTAGGAACAACTATGATAATATCAACTTTCATATGTACTGCATTCTATACATTTCCAAGCATTAATAATATACATATATATTATCTACTTCAGTTCTCTCAACAGCGAAGATGGTATGTACAATGGCACTTACTACTCAACTGTTACAAGTAAGAAAAGAGACAAAGAGGGGTTAAGGGACTTAGCAGCATCACGGGAGCTGACCAGTGACAGAGCTGGGGCTGGGGCCTAATTTCCAGGCCCGTACTTTTCTAAAAGTACTGCCTCCCAAAGAAGTTGCCTTACCCACGATGTTCTCTCACCAGGGATTCTCCACCACTTGAGAAAGCATGTCCCTAATAGGTCATGAAGTATATGTCAAGAAGTTTTATTCTTTACTTTTTACAAAGGTTATTCAGTAGATATTAGGGGGAAATTGTTTACATCATAGGTTAAACTAGAGACAGGACAAATGTCTGGATAACAGGAAAAACTAAATGGCTCAGATTAGTAAAGATACGGAAATAGGAAAACATACAGAGTTAGATCCCACTTAGAATAAAGTCTGTGTACTGGTATGTGTATATTTAACATCCATTAGACATTTTTGAAAGAAAGATCTCAGTACAATTATGCATCTGTGTCCATAATACCCCTCCTTCCCTCCCTCCCTCCCTCCCTCTGAGACCTCTCTCCAGCAATTTCCATCCTCTCAGACTCTCTCCTACATTTTCAACCTCCCCTCTTCAAGTGGCTCTTAAAAAATATTCCAGTTTGCCATCATTTCGGGGAAAATACAAGCAAACTAACACCATCATCTCTCTCAATCCTTATTTCATTCATCCACTCCCACCTGCTCTATCCCTCATCACTCTCTCTATGGATGGATTTGGTAAAAACCACCACAATACTGTAAAGTAACTAACCTCCAACTAAAATAAATTAATTAAAAAAAAAAACTGAAAAAGATTATTCTAAAATCATGCCTCATTGACCTCTAATGCATGCCTCAAACACTATAAATCAAGTTAATCTTCTACTTCACCTGAAAACTGCCCTCACCAAGATCACCAGGACCTTTTTAAAAAAGAAAACTTTTTATTTTGTATTGGCACATACAGCTGATTAATAATGTTGTAATAGTTTCAGGTGAACAGCAAAGGGACTCAGCCATACATATACATGTATCCATTCCCCCCAAAATCCCCTTCCATCCAGGCTGCCACATAACATTGAGCCAAGTTCCATGTACTATACAGTAGGTCCTTGTTGGTTATCCATTTTAAATAGAGCAGTGTGTACATATCCATCCCTTACATGTGGAATCTAAAATGAAATGATACCAATGAACCTACAAAAGAGACAGAGGCAGACTTAGAGAACAGACTCATGGTTGCTGGGGGTAGGGCTACTTAGGGAATTGGGGATGGACATGACCTTCTTATGTCTAAGAATGATGGGACTCCCAGAATTTACCTTCCTTCTTCTTTCAGCAACATTTAATATTTTTGACTTCTCTCTCCTCTCCTTTCTCCTTTCTTCTCCTCTCATCCTCTCTTTGTTTTACCTCTCCTTTCCTGATGCTTTCTCAGCTAATTTCCCTCATTCTATTCCCTTCTGCTTTGCTTCCAATCTCTCTCCTCCTTCTCAGTGTCTTTCATTGTCTAGTCCTTCCTGAGTTTTTATCAGCCCTCCTCTCACTCCATAAGTTCTCCTTCAATGGTTTTGACCACTCCCTGCTAATGGTTCCCAATTAGGTCTCTGCAATCTTGATCTATCTTTTGAGTTCCAGACTTCCACTTTGTATCACAAGCACCCCAAACTCATCCTGTCTCAATCCAAACACAGTGATGTCCCAATATGCTGCTGTTGCTAAGTCATTTCAGTCGTGTCCAACTCTATGCAACCCCATAGACAGCAGCCCACCAGGCTCCACCGTCCCTGGGATTCTCCAGGCAAGAACACTGGAGTGGGTTGCCCTTTCCTTCTCCAATGCAGGAACGTGAAAAGTGAAAGTGAAGTCACTCAGTCATGTCTGACAACACCATGGACTGCAGCCTACCAGCCCCTCCGTCCACGGGATTTTCAAGGCCAGAGTACTGGAGTGGGTTGCCACTCCCTTCTCCGTGTCCCAATCTAGTCCTCCTTCTATAAATCCTATAATAGTGAATGGCACCACCAACCAGTCAACCAAATAAAAAGATTGTGACATCATCCTTGATTTTCTCCCCATCTGTCTTAACTCAACCCCTCATAAATTACTATTCTCAATTATCCTCCACCTCACAGTATCCCTTTTTGCTATACACTGGGCTTTTTGTAGTGTTCTGAAGATTCCATCTACCTTCTTGCATCCTTGCTTTTGTACATGCAGTTTTCTCTACCTGTAGTATCCTCACTCTCTGCCCACGGGTCCTTGAAGACTCAGTTCAGGTATTAGCCCTCCAAGACTTTTTGTTACTTTGCCTAAGCTGGGCTGCTGCTGCTGCTGCTGCTAAGTCACTTCAGTCGTGTCCGACTCTGTGCAACCTCACAGAAGGCCAGCCCACCAGGCTCCCCCATCCCTGGGATTCTCCAGGCAAGAACACTGGAGTGGGTTGCCATTTCTTTCTCCAATGCATGAAAGTAAAAAGTGAAAGTGAAGTCGCTCAGTCGTGTCCAACTCCTAGCGACCCCAGGGACTGCAGCCTACCAGGCTCCTCCATCCATGGGATTTTCCAGGCAAGAGTATTGGAGTGGATTGCCATTGCCTTCTCCGCTAAGCTGGTCTATGATATCCCTATTCTGAACTCCCTATTATTATATTTGCAGAGAACTACATTATAAAGCCATCTATATATGCTTATCTATTTTCTACCTTCCCAACTATACTTTTAACTCCTAGAAAGTAGAAACCATATCCAATTAATCCTTATATAATCAACATTTAGTATAATTCCTGGAACATCATAGACTCTCAAAATTTTATGAATGAATTAAAACAAATTCTGAGTAACTTCCACTGTCCAAATTTCTGGGCTTGTCATCTGTTTCTACTCTCAACAGTCCTACCCATTCTTTATCAGCCTATTCAAATATCATTTCATTTAGAAACCTTCCCTAGTTCCTACCCCTACTCATGTTTCTCACCTCTTTCATAGTAATTAACTACAATGCAAAACAGAGAAAGAAATCTGAGTACTCACTTTCCTATTGAAGGACAGGAAAATTTAATTCATCTTTTAGGTGCTTTCCTTACTTAGGATTCTTTAGAGGAAGGCATATTCACATTTGAAAGAAATCAAAAGCAAAACGCTAGCAAAAATCTCCTCTGCATTAAAACTCAGCAGCATCTCACAATAGAGCTTTCAAAAGGAGTTACAGATCCCGTGTGTAGTGCTGCTTACAAGCCATCACATGGCAGCATCGGGGACAACACACCAGTACCAAATCCAAGACAAAGAGCAGAGATGAAGCCCGCTCTGTTCCTGCTGACGCGACTGCTCTCTCAGCTGGGCTATCAGCAAACAGGCCTCAGCCAGCCCGCAGCCCAGCTAGGGAAGCAAGCAGACAAATCCCAGAGCAGCGGTTTCAAGCACTTAAGGGCACCGCTGCCCTACAACAATAACAACACAATACCACTCATCTTCCCTTTCTCTTAAAAACTCAATAGCATAATTTCCTGTTGAATTAACACGAATTAAAGTGAAATTGTCGTTCGAAATAAAACAAACATGCAAAAGGGGGACCTAGCACACAATTGTTGCCGTTTAGTCTTTCAATTGTATTCAACACTTTTGTGACCCCATGGACTACTGTAGCCCACCAGGCTCTGCTGTTCCAGTGGAATTTCCCAGGCAAGAATACTGGAGTGAGTTACCATTTCCTTCTCCAGGGGACTTTCCTGACCCAGGGATTGAACCCATATCTCCCACATTGCAGGTGGATTCTTTACCACTGTGGCAACAGGGAAGCCACTTTATCACATAATGGAATACTAGTAACAATTTTAAGGGGCTTTCTTCGTAGATCAACTGGTAAAGAATCCACCTGCAGTGCAGGAGACCCTGGTTCGATTCCTGGGTTGGGAAGATACCCTGGAGAAGGGACAGGCTACCCACTCCAGTATTCTGGGCTTCCCTGAATTCACCTGCAATGTGGGCGACCTGAGTTTGATCCCTGGGTTGAGAAGATCCCCTGGAGGGGGGCATGGCAACTGACTCAGTTCTTGTCTGGAGAATCCCATGGACAGAGGAGCCTGGCAGGCTACAGAATATGGTGTTGCAAAGAGTCCAACATGACTGAGCAACTTTCACTTTCACTTCTTATACTTTTCATTTTCATAGTATAACAAAATAGTTAATATGAAAATGTTCATTCTCTACATAGAATAAAAACATATAAATTACATTTTAAATCATATAGTATAACAGTATACTATCAGAGAAGGCGATGGCACACCACTCCAGTACTCTTGCCTGGAAAAATCCCATGGATGGAAGAGCCTGGTAGGCTGCAGTCCATGGGGTCACTAGGAGTCGGACACGACTGAGCAACTTCACTTTCACTTTTCACATTCACGCATTGGAGAAGGAAATGGCAACCCACTCCAGTGTTCTTGCCTGGAGAATCCCAGGGATGGGGGAGCCTGATGGGCTGCCGTCTACGGGGTCACACAGAGTCGGACACGATTGAAGCGACTTAGCAGCAGCAGCAGCATAAGCTAAATCTATGCCAAAATGTTAAAAATGGTTAACTTTCAACTGATTATTGGTGATTTTTGTTTTCTTATCATTTAATCTGTGTTTTCTAAATATTCTTCAAAGAGCATATTTAAGAGAAGAAAAACTAGTTTCAAAGAATGAAATGCTCATCACTTGATTAAATTCTATAAATCTCTATATATCTTCATAAATATATTTGATTTTTATTTATATCCTATAGACTTAAAACAACTTGTTTCTTTTAGCTTTATTAGGTCTCAGAGGTGAGGGCACAAGATTTGTAGAATCACTAGGTTCACAAAATGGTGCCTTCTCATGCCCAATAAAACGCTTACTTGTGAAACTAAGTTCAAAATCAAAATGAGAATGAGAAATGTACTAACTTTAAAATAATGTCTTATTATAAAGAAGTTAAGACAAAGTCAGAAAACAAGGTTAAATTCTACCACTCATTAATTAGGACAAATATCTTGCTTTTATTATGTTCATCTATAAAATATAGAAGGAAGTTCTTGTCCGATGCTAGATTCTATACCTCCATATTAATTAATGAGATGATTTGAGAAGGCTCATTTTTTCATTCATACTAGGCTTTCACTATGGAATACCATGTGCTAACCTAGGTTTTGAATCAAAGAAGCAATTCTCCAAAGCATTTCCCTTACTCAGAATCCAAAGATTGACAAGAGATAGACATGATTATTCACAACTATCAAATTTCTGACATCTGTTCTACTCATTAAAAGTCTACCCCTGACATCTGTAGAGTAGGATAATAGCTGAAGTTGTTTTAGAAAACAACCTTCAAATAAAAGTGGATTAGGGTGAAAAGCTTTTATTAATTAGAGAAAAGTACCTAATATGAAATCTAAATTTGACATTCAGAAGGGGCAGAACAAATCCTACCTGATCAAAGTCTTGCTTGTTTGCTTGTTCATGAGAGATCCATCTCATCTAATGCATCATTTAAGACTTGTGTTTCCTTATTATTTTTCTGTTTTAAAAGGGTGGTAAGTATATCCATGCCATTTTTCTTTAATTGTCTCTTAAAATTTAGCAGTCTTGGAGCCACTGGTTCCAAGAGCATTTTAGCCACCCAGAAAGTGCTGATCTACAGTTTGGAACCCTGCCCCTAACACAGTATCACACTTATAGAAGATGCTCAAAAACATATTTGTTGAATGAAGAAATGTAATCCTGTTACCTAAAGATGATGTGGCTTGAGGATAACTTTAAAAAGTTTTACTCTAAGAAGTTTCAAAACAAAGTAAGAAATAATACATTAAGGGAGGCTGGCCTTAGAGAGCAAGATTTCCCTATCCTGCTTACAAGTTTTTAAGTCACTGTTAACACTGCCTAAAGTCTAACACTTGGTAGGATATATTTGGATTAGTAAGTACTCTTCTTTGAAAACACAAATATTTGAAGAGGATTCATGAATGTAACCATTTACATAACTGTTTTACTGCAAAAATTACAACAGTTTTGTCACCAAGGAGTTCACCAAGTATGTAAAATATAACTATATATTTAAGATTATGGGATATATTTAAGATAACTTAAAATAAGTAAATAAATGAAAGGGAAGCCATTGTTGGAAAGGGGAAGCTACAAATAAGCAAGAGGAAGAGGGTAAATTATCCATATAATAATAGATTACAGCTGACATCAGTATGAACCCATGTTTAGTTTAACATAGGTACAAACGGTCACACATCTGTAATATCTAAAATATCTATATTGGTATTTATGTGTGTATACACAGGTTCAGTTCAGTTACTGTCGTATCTGACTCTTTGTGACCCCATGGACTGCAGCATATGTCTATGCTATACATAGGTTAGTATGCTGCTGCTGCTGTTAAGTCGCTTCAGTCGTGTCCGATTCTGTGCGACCCCATAGACGGCAGCCCACCAGGCTCCCCCGTCCCTGGGATTCTCCAGGCAAGAACACTGGAGTGGGTATACACGTATACATATCTCCTTGTTCTGTCAGCTGGAAAGGCTGAGAAGCAACTATATCCCAGTAGCAATGAGCACAGCTAACATCCATGTCTTGGTTTCTAATACCATTCTCCAGGGTTCCTTGGAGAAATAGCAGACTTTGAGATTAGGACAGGAAATAGATGATCCTGGAGCATTCTACACTGGCAGAAAGTAAGGGAATGCTCAGAACACACACACACACACACACACACAGATGAAACAAGCAATGGGTCAAAGAGACACTGAAACCAACTTAAAGAGTTCCCAAGGGAACAGACTGAACAACAAAATGAAGGAGTACTGGTTTTTAATCCAAAGTATAAAATGAATATCCATGAGTCCATACTGATATAAATGATTTAGTGACAAAATAAATGCAGAACAAACCAATCTGCCATTCAGAAGAATTCCTAATAATTTATGTAAAGAATCCACCCTCAGGGAAGTGGAACAAAACTTATACTCGTCAAGTGTAGGTTGTACAAGGTGTGTCTTTCCTAAGAGGATAATAAGGAAAGGGAGAAACTTGGCAAATGGTGTTTCAGTCAGGTAATAATGGTCAACATAAATTGCAATAAGTCATTTTGATAACTTGTGCCCCTGACATGATGTCATGAAAGCAGCAATTTCCCTCTGTGGTCTTTCCCAAAAAAACACATAACTCCAATATAAAAATATCAAACAAATCCCAATTAAAAGCATTCTACCAAATACTTGACCAGTACTCCTCAAAATTGTCAATATGATGAAAAAACAAAAAAACAAGGAAAATCTGATAAACTGTCAAAGTCAAGAATAGCCTAAACAGACACAGTGACTAAAAGCAGAATGCTATCCTGGATGGGATCCTGGAATAGAAAAGACCGTGAAATTAAAAAAACAGGAAATCTGAAAAAAAAATAGACTTTAATAAAAATTATATCAATGTTAGTTTCAGTTCAGTTCAGTCGCTCAGTCATGTCCGACTCTTTGCGACCCCATGAATCGCAGTACACCAGGCCTCCCTGTCCACCACCAACTCCCGGAGTTCACTCAGACTCACGTCCATTGAGTCCGTGATGCCATCCAGCCATCTCATCCTTGGTCGTCCCCTTCTTCTCCTGCCCCCAATCCCTCCCAGCATCAGGGTCTTTTCCAATGAGTCAACTCTTTGCATGAGGTGGCCAAAGTACTAGAGCTTCAGCTTTAGCATCATTCCTTCCAAAGAAATCCCAGGGTTGATCTCTTTCAGAATGGACTGGTTGGATCTCCTTGCAGTCCAAGGGACTCTCAAGAGTCTTCTCCAACATCACAGTTCAAAAGCATCAATTCGTTGGTGCTCAGCCTTCTTCACAGTCCAACTCTCACATCCATACATGACCACAGGAAAAACCACAGCCTTGACTAGACGGACCTTAGTCGGCAAAGTAATGTCTCTGCTTTTGAATATACTATCTAGGTTGGTCATAACTTTTCTTCCAAGGAGTAAG
>SJXQ01010187.1:14897-36913 GCA_006408695.1 Aepyceros melampus | reverse complement strand
GATTCAGCTGGGATTTCCACGTGCGTGATGACTCAGCAACCCCCAAACACACACCCTAGGATCAAAGCGTTCTTCCTGCTGGCAGGTCTAGGGGCTTCCAGAAAGGGCTTTCTCCCGGAGCTGGGGACCTGTGCCTCCCCCTAAGACTCACTGGAGGAAGGGCTCTGGCTCCCTTCAGACTCCAGGGACCACAAGACTGAATGAGGACGGCGAGATTAGAACACCGAGGAAGGGCAGGGACGATCCCACCAGGGCCCCCACAGCCTGAGTGTCCGGGGCCTGCAAGTCGCGCCGCTGGCACCTGCGCACGGAAGCCAGTGCTAGTCCGAGCCCTGCCCGGAGGCCCCCTCCCAGTCTCCCTTCCCCAGAACCAGCTCCGGGGTACGAACCTGATGTCTGGGTAGCTTCTGATGAGCGTCTCCAGGTGCCGCCCAAAGTCGTCTTTGTAAGTCTCGCCCAGTATGTCAGCCACGCATGGGATAGCTTGGGCCAGCCACGTGGCCTCGGAGCCCTGCGGAGACGCGGGCGCGGTGGGCCACCCCCGACCCCGCCTGCAGCCCCTCGCTTAGTGCCCGGTTTAGCTCTCCTGCAGCCACCACCGCGGCCCCACCGGGACTGCCTCCCGCCCCGCAGAAGGGGATGCGGTCCCGGCTCAGGATTCCTCTTCCCTCCCCACGACATGGTGCAGAGGAGGCTTTTCGTGTCTGCTCAGGTGGGTGAGCCCAAGCCCCGCGGGGAAGCTGGCATCAGACAGGGAGTCGGGGACCAGCGGCCCAGATGAGGGGTGTCTGTGTGGGCAGGACATGCCTGAGCTCGCTCTGCTGGGGGTGGGGTGGAGGAGAGGTCCGACACAGTCCCCGCCCATCAGACGGGGCTGCGACCCTCATCCCTTCCCCTTCACGCCCCACAAAGTACATGCAAATCAACGCAAATGTATGCAACGTGTCCTCCCCACCTGGCTTGCCCGGGCATGCGGAGAATGCCTCGAATCATTGGCCTAAGCCCGCCCACCAGGGGCGGCAGCTTCCAGGGGGCAAGCTGAAATCAGACTGAGCAGGGCGCTATTGGAGGGTCCGCGGGCTGGAGAACCCCCAAGAAGGCCAGCGCCCCAGGGCAGTCGGGCGATGCTCCTACCAAGCCCTGGAAGGTGCTNAGGGAGGCAGCACGGGGCCGCGATGCCAGGAGCGGGGGCAGGCAGGGCAGTCAGAGCCTCTTCCCCTGAGAACCGTGCTGAGGAGCCCTGGCCCAGCAGCAAGCAGAGAGGCACGTGTGGGTGGGAGGCTGGCCCAGTGTGCCGCTCCTCCCGCCCCGAGCACCCCAAAGAGCTGGAAGCACTGTCTCCCGCAGTGAGGGAGGGCCGGCCAGCCTGTGCAGGAAAACCCCGAGGGGCCAAAAGGGGAACCTTCCCTCCAAGGCCAAACAGAAGCCGCAGGCTGGGATCAGAGGATTCTCTGGTGGGGTGGGGCGGGGGAGGGACCGGGAAGGAGCTAGGCCCAGGCTTTCTGTAGCCTCCCCATCCTGGAATCTCCAAGGCCATGGGGAGATTCAGCTGGGATTTCCACGTGCGTGATGACTCAGCAACCCCCAAACACACACCCTAGGATCAAAGCCTTCTTCCTGCTGGCAGGTCTAGAGGCTTCCAGAAAGGGCTTTCTCCCGGAGCTGGGAGCCTGTGCCTCCCCCTAAGACTCGCTGGAGGAAGGGCTCCTCAGAGTCCCTTCAGACTCCAGGGACCACAAGACTGAATGAGGACGGCGAAATTAGAACACTGTGAAGGGCAGCGACGATCCCACCAGGGCCCCCACAGCCTGAGTGTCCGGGGCCAGCAGGTTGTGCCACCGGCACCTGCGCACAGAGGTGGGTGCTAGTCCGAGCCCCGCCCGGAGGCCCCCTCCCCGTCTCCCTTCCCCAGAACCAGCTCCGGGTACGAACCTGATGTCCGGATAGCTTCTGATGAGCATCTCCAGGTGCCGCCCAATGTCTTTGTAAGTCTCGCCCAGTATGTCAGCCACGCATGGGATAGCTTGGGCCAGCCACGTGGCCTCGGAGCCCTGCGGAGACGCGGGTGCGGTGGGCCACCCCCGACCCCGCCTGCAGCCCCTCGCTTAGTGCCCGGTTTAGCTCTCTTGCAGCCATCACCGCGGCCCCACCGGGACTGCCTCCCGCCCCGCGGAAGGGATGCGGTCCGGCTCAGGGTTCCTCTTCCCTCCCCACGACCCGGCGCAGAGGAGGCTTTCCGTGTCTGCTCAGGTGGGTGAGCCCAAGCCCCGCAGGGAAGGCCTGCCTGGCATCAGACAGGGAGTCGGGGACCAGCGGCCCAGATGAGGGGTGTCTGTGTGGGCAGGACATGCCTGAGCTCGCTCTGCTGGGGGTGGGGTGGAGGTGAGGTCCGACACAGTCACCGCTCATCACATGGGGCTGCGACCCTCATCCCTTCCCGTTCACCCCCCACAAAGTACATGCAAATCAATGCAAATGTATGCAAAGTGTCCTCCCCACCTGGCTTGCCCTGGCATGCGGAGAGTGCCGCGAATCATTCGCCAAAGCCTGCCCACCAAGGGGGTCTCTTCCAGGGGGCGAGCTGAAATCAGACTGAGCGGGGCGCTATTGGAGGGTCCGCGGGCTGGAGAACTCCCAAGAAGGCCAGCGCCCCGGGGCAGTCGGGCAATGCTCCTACCAAGCCCTGGAAGGTGCTGCCGATGGCCTGCGCCTCGAGGCCCATCTTCTGGGAGCTGCTCCGGCGGTCCTCACCCCGGAGCCGCTCGCGCAGTCGCAGTGCCTGCGCCAGGTACTTGCGGACAACGTAGCGGTGCACCTGCTGCAGAGTCTCCTGGGGGCGGGGTCAGGGTCAGCCGGAGGAGCCCTGGGCACGCCCCAACCAGCGCCGCCCCGCCCCCGGATACCTGGGCCAGGGGTGGGGCCATGTGCTCCAGGAGGCCCGAGAAGGTCACCACCTTGTCCATGAGGGGCTGCAGCAGGTCCTGGGTCAGCCAGGCCTTGGTGCACAGGCCCTTGAACAGCGGCTGTGGGCAGAGCGGTGGGCAGTCTCCGAGGGCCGACCCCCCGCTCCCGCTAGATCCTCCCTGGGCACCCAGGGAACGGCTCCGGACAGGGGCAATTCAGGCCAAAGGGCGAGCTGGCCTCAGGAAGAAAGTCTGGAGAGCTGACCGCCTTCTCTACGGTATCTTGGGGATAGCCCTCTCCTGGCTCTAGGCCTTTCCCTGAGACTGCCCCCTCCAGGCTGGGAGACCCCGTGGGCAAGCTTGGAGTATGAGCCTCTAGCCAGGCCTTGCCTCGGGAGTCCTGGGGGTGCCTTGAGGGGCTAGATGAGGTGCCATTCCCTGGACGCACCTGCTCTGAGGAGAGGGTCCTCAGAGAGTCTCAGAGTTCCTCTCTGAGAGGAGTGTGACAGCGTTAGTCGCTTAGCCATGTCCAACTCTTTGTGACCGCATGGACTGTACCTCCGTCCATGGGATTCTCCAGGCAAGTATACTAGAGTGGGTTGCCATTCCCTTCTCCAGGGGATCCTCCTCACCCAGGGATTGAACCTGGGTGTCCTGCAGTTATAGGCGGATTCTTTACCATCTGAGCCACCATGAAGCCCAAGCAGAGTGAAGGAAGAAGGGAATCGTTTCCCAACTGTTCTTGCTCAGCTGGGAACCTGTCTGGGTTCCCTGCCTGCCCCCGAAACACCACCCCCAACACGCCCCTACGGTAAATGAGTGCTGTGACTTGGGCCACCAGGCTCCAGGACACAGGGCGCACCTGCTGGGCAAGGAAAGTGGGGAGAGAAGGGCCCGCCCCTCACCTGCACAGCGCCCTGCAAGCCCTGGAGCAGCCGCTTCTGAAAGGCGCAGGCGGCAGCCCCCAGGGCCTTCTCCAGCTCTGCAAAGCTTTCTGGGAACTTGGCCAGAAGGTGAGTCCTGGGGAGGGGGAGGGGCCAGGACGGGGGAAAGTGGGCGAGGGGTCAGAGCCTGGCATTCTCCCGTGAAGGCTGGTGCCACCCCAGCTCCGATCACTCAGACTATAGTGTGAAGGGCAGCCCCCTGGGGCGGCACAGTGGAGAAGCCCTGGGAGCGGTCACGTGAGTGGCAGCAGTGCGCCCGGGAGCCCAGCACAGAGGGGTGGGCCAGGGGCGGGTCGAGGTCCCACCGCAGGCAGGGCCCCTGTGGCAGGGCTGAGCCAGACCTCATCCCTCCTGGCAACAGAACAGTGCAGCAAGCGCCTCCTGGCACAGAGGCCCTCCTCAGATGCTCGGGATAGTACTCAGTGGAATCCGACTCTGAGCCCATGGATTGTAGCCCACCAGGCTCCTCTGTCCATGGGATACTCCATGACAGAATACTGGAGTGGGTTGTCATTCCCTTCTCCAGAGGATCTTCCCGACCCGGGGACTGAACCCAGGTCTCCTACATTGCAGGTGCATTCTTTATCCTCTGAGCTCTCAGGGAAGCCCTTTGAGCCTCATAACTGCCTCTCCAAATATCACAAGGTCCCCATTTCACCATTGAGGAGACAGGGCTAGGCTCTCCCAGTTGGCAGCCCAGGGCCACAGAAAGTGAAGTCTCTCAGTCAAGTCCAACTCTTTGTGACCCCATGGACTGTAGCTTGCCAGGCTCCTCCATCCATGGGATTTTCCTGGCAAGAGCACTGGAGTGGGTTGCCACTTCCTTCTCCAGAAAGGCAGGGACACAGAAAGGCAGGGACACAGAAAGGCAGGGACACAGAAAGGCAGGCTAAGTTTCTACCAGGGCTTGACCAGAGATGGCCTACACCAGAGTCCCCTGTGCCCAGGACCAGCCTGGCACAGTCTAGGGACAAAAGACTGTTAGAGAGCCAGCGTCTTATCACGGTGGTGCTTTGGGTCCCCAGATCCAACAAGCACTGCCTGCGTGACCGTGGACCAGCGGCGATGCCTTGCTGAGCCCCCACACTGCATTGCCGTCTGTCCGTGGCGACATCACACCATCAGCAGTAGCTGATGCATCTTCGGTTGGGGGACACTACGGCTTGGCCTGCGGCTGAAGGCTCTGGCAGCCCACAGGGGAGGGCCACTGCCCCCTGGAGGCAGAGGAACCCAGGCCCCCGCACCAGCAAGGCCCTGGGGCTTGGGGCCGAGGGGGAGTGTCAGGGAGGGCTTCCAAGAAGAGAGAGGGTCCCTAAAAGTAGGAAAGCTGAACGGGATGAAGGGAGGAGAGAATGGAGCCCTGGGTGGCAGGGACGAGCTGGGCACGGGTGGCTGAACCTCGGCCTCTGCTCAGCCCTGAAGCTCCCCGCGTCCCTGCCAGGGCCTCAGCTCCGCGGCGCCAAGGAAGGACCTCACGGGGGGGACAGGGCGGGGACGAGCACGGAGAGGGGGTGCCTTCCGGAAGGCCTCCGGGGATGACCGCCTCGGGGCCGCAGGGCCGGTGTCTGCGTCGCGGTTCCCGGGGCTCGCGCGCCCCCTGCCGGTCGCGCCTGGCACCGCGGGACAAACCCACCTGAGCTCCTCGCAGGCATTGATGCTGGCGCACAGGTTAGGCTCGCTCACCGCCCCCGATTCCAGAAAAGCCTTTTCGAACCTGGGGGGCGGGGCACGCAGGGGCCTTGGAGACTCTCCCTGGCTGCTAAGACCCCGAGTCCGCCCTCCAGCCTTCTCCATCCAAGTTGTCCGGAATCTCGGATTCCGAGGTAACGGGATGGGTGGGTCCTCCCCAGGGACAACCAGCGTCCACACCCTGGCCACCCCGCCCACCACATCCCGGCCCAGGATTCGCCCGCACCTGTGCAGGAAGAGCCCCAGCGCCCGCGCGCAGATCCCCAACGTGGTGGCCTCCAGCTCTGCGGAGATGGCACCGGCCGCCTTCACGAGCTCCGCCATGAGCTGCGAGCGAGCGCGTCTGAGCCCTCGGTCTAGATGGCCCCAGTGCCCAATTGTGCTGCAGGGACGTCTCCACCCTCCCCGCTCTGCCTCCCAGTCTCGGCTCCGACTTCCAGGGGCCCCGATTTCCAGAGCGTCAGCCCTCCCAGCTCTGCACACCCACGGGGTCCCCCTCACTCTGCTCCAGCTGCAGGATGCCATCGAAGCAGCTCGCGATCTTGGTCTGTGCGGGCCAGGGAAGGGGCCGCGGGGAGACCCTCCCAGGAGGTAGACTCCCCTACCTCCAAGCCCTAGGGCGCGCCGTTGGAGACAAGGGCACCCCTGCCGGGGCACAGGCCCACGCCCGAGGCCGCAGGGCACAGAGAGGCTCGGACCCTTGGCACTGCGCTTCCCTACCCCGCTGGATCGACCACCCTCTACCTGGATCCCGCCCCTTCCGACCCGGCCCCGCCCCGGTCTCACCTCTAGGAAGCTGGTGTCTTCCAGTCGGGGCCAGACGTCCGGTGCCAGGAGCGGGGCAGAGGCTCCGAGGGCAGAGCCTGGTTTTGGGAGCCCAGGAAATCAGGACTGGAAGGCAGGGCGGGGCCTCAAGGTCTGGGCGGGACTCTGATGCGGCCGCGGCTGCCCCCACTGCCCTCTGCCTGCGCTCAAAGCCTAATGCCATCGCTGTGAGGTCCGGAATCTGGGCTTCCGTTCACACGCCCGGCCCCCCACACCGCCCTCCAGGATTCCGTGCCAAACGCNAGGACTGGAAGGCAGGGCGGGGCCTCAAGGTCTGGGCGGGACTCTGATGCGGCCGCGGCTGCCCCCACTGCCCTCTGCCTGTGCTCAAAGCCTAATGCCATCGCTGTGAGGTCCGGAATCTGGGCTTCCGTTCACACGCCCGGCCCCCCACACCGCCCTCCAGGATTCCGTGCCACACGTCCTCCGCCCGGCTTCCCACCTCAGGATTTCCTGGCTAAGCAGTCGGTGGAGCGTGCCCCGAAAGCATAAAGATGGCAGTCCGGATGGACCTCGACCAGCTTGCTTCGGGAGTGACCTCCACCCTCTCGCTCGGGGTTCACCCAAATCAGCTCTAAACGCCCCCAGGAGCTTGCAGTTCAGGGTCCAGCTAGGAACCAGCCCAAACCGGGGCGGGCGGCTGTCTGCAGCCACACAGAATATTAAGGAGCCCAGCACTTTGGCGCCCTCTCCAACTGCCCGTCTGCCTGGGGAGCTGGGGAGCGCTCATGGGGACTGGAGACCCACCCCATCACGTTCTGCAGAGCCCTGAACCGAGGTGTCCATCCAAAGCAAGAGTTGGGGTGAAAGCCAGCCCTCAAGGAGCGCGATGAGCCCGTGCTTGTGTCCAGCCTGGAGGGGGCGCCCGTGGCCAGTTCACTCAAAGGCCCCGCGGGGACTAGGGGGGACTCACTGGGCTCACCGCCTCGGAAGCAACCCCGCCCATAGCGCTTTCCAGCTTCAGGAACCCGAGAGGGAGAGCACCAGGGTCTGGGATGGGGAGGAGAGAATGTCAGAGGGCTCCCGGATCTCGGATCTTGGGTGCCTAACAGCCAGCACTCTCCCGGGGAGGAAAAGGAGGAGAAAGGTGCCCTGTGCCCTTCAGAGCAGGTTCCCGAAGGCCTCGCGGGCGGGCAGTGCCAGCCCCTCCTTGCCCTCGCCCCACCCCGCGGCCTCCGGCCCGGGCCTCACCTGCTGTAGACGTTGGCGGCCCAGTCCAGCAGCACATAGAGCTGCTCGCAGCCGCGGGCGTCGTGCGCGAGCTCCTGGAGGCGCCGGCCACCGCGCCGTGGAAGGCACGCAGGTAGGTCTCCTATGCCGGGAAGCCCGCGGCCGCGTAAGCGGGGTGCACTTCCCGCTGCACCTCCTGCAGGACGCGGCCAACCAAAGCGCCGAGCTCGGCCAGAAGCCTGGCCAACTCAGGGCAGTGTTGGCTGCCCCCGGGGCCTCCCCGGCGCCCTCCTGCCGCACGGCGTCCTCCCAGTACTGGGCTTCTGCTCAAAGCGGAGCTTAACAGCCACCGAGGAGGACATCCACCTCTTTCCCTGGATATCCCAGCACTGGACGACGGTGAGGTCAGGCTGGAGTGGACTGGAGCTTCCCACCTCAGGATTTCCTGGCTAAGCAGTCGGCGGAGCGTGCCCCGAAAGCATAAAGATGGCAGTCCGAATGGACCTCGACCAGCTTGCTTCGCGAGTGACCTCCACCCTCTCGCTCGAGGTTCACCCAAATTGAGCTCTAAACGCCCCCAGGAGCTTGCAGTTCAGGGTCCAGCTAGGATCCAGCCCACATCGGGGCGGGCGCCTGTCTGCAGCCACACAGAATATTAAGGAGCCCAGCACTTTGGCGCTCTCTCCAACTGCCCACCTGCCTGGGGAGCTGGGGAGCGCTCAAGGGGACGGGGGACCCAGCCCACCACGTTCTGCAGAGCCCTGAACCGAGGTGTCCATCCAAAGCAAGAGGGGGTGAAAGCCAGCCCTCAAGGAGCGCGATGAGCCCGTGCTTGTGTCCAGCCTGGAGGGGGCGCCCATGGCCAGGTCACTCAAAGGCCCCGCGGGGACTAGGGGGGTCTCACTGGGCTCACCGCCTGGGAAGCAACCCCGCCCATAGCGCTTTCCAGCTTCGGGAACCCGAGAGGAAGAGCACCAGGGTCTGGGATGGGGAGGAGAGAATGTCAAAGGGCTCCCGGATCTCGGATCTTGGATGCCTAACAGCCAGCACTCTCCCGGGGAGGAAAAGGAGGAGAAAGGTGCCCTGTGCCCTTCAGAGCAGGTTCCCGAAGGAGCAACCCCGCCCATAGCGCTTTCCAGCTTCGGGAACCCGAGAGGAAGAGCACCAGGGTCTGGGATGGGGAGGAGAGAATGTCAAAGGGCTCCCGGATCTCGGATCTTGGATGCCTAACAGCCAGCACTCTCCCGGGGAGGAAAAGGAGGAGAAAGGTGCCCTGTGCCCTTCAGAGCAGGTTCCCGAAGGCCTCGCGGGCGGGCAGTGCCAGCCCCTCCTTGCCCTCGCCCCACCTCGCGGCCTCCGGCCCGGGCCTCACCTGCTGTAGACGTTGGCAGCCCAGTCCAGCAGCCGCGGGCGTCGTGCGCGAGCTCCTGGAGGCGCGCGGCCACCGCGCCGTGGAAGGCACGCAGGTAGGTCTCCTATGCCGGGAAGCCGGCGGCCGCGTAATCGGGATGCACCTCCCGCTGCACCTCCTGCAGGACGCGGCCAACCAAAGCGCCGAGCTCGGCCAGAAGCCTGGCCAACTCAGGGCAGTGTCAGCTGCCCCCGGGGCCTCCCCGGCGCCCTCCTGCCGCACGGCGTCCTCCCAGTGCTGGGCTTCTGCTCAAAGCGGAGCTTAACAGCCCCTGAGGAGGACATCCACCCCTTTCCCTGGATATCCCAGCACTGGACGGCGGTGAGGTCAGGCTGGAGTGGGCTGACCAGGCCACCGGAGGCTTATCGAGGCCTTGCAGCCCGCAGGGAAGGCTGTGGGAGGGGCCTTGGTTCTATATTTAACCAGGGGCTGCAGGCTCCCAAGTCCATTCTCACCCTTCAATCTCCTCCCCGCTGCCCCTCCTAGAGGACGGGGAGGGGGTCTCTAGGGTGTGGGGGCTTGGGCACAGGGCCCTCATCACCCCCAGCCTCCCTCAGGTTCTGCTGACTCCCCACCCCCTTTCAGCCCCTCCTGGCTGTTGGGGAAAAAGAGGAGAAACTGCTTGGCCTGCTGGAACCTCCCACCCACCCCAGTGTATAAAGACAAGTTGAAGGTGGTAGGAGGCCAGCAAGTTCTCACTTCAGCCTGAGGAACTAGGGCCCAAGGAGGGCAGGACCTGCTGAAGTCACTGACCAACCAGAGGCTGAGCCACCTCCCATCCCCTGGCTACCCCTCACCCCGGGGACAAAGGCCAGGATGGAGCCAGCACCTGACCCTTGGGTGATATTGGGCCGGAGCGGCCTCTCTGCAGGCCTCAGTGTGCCTGGGGTGATTGACACCAGGACGGGCAGGGCCCAGGCCCTAACCCACCCACTTCTCTGCACCAGCCAGCAAGATGTCCGTTCAGGGGACAGACTTGCAGGGGTCACTGAGGCCTACCTTCCTCTCTCAGAGGCACCTGAGCAGCTGGAAGGAGGCTGTCCCGAGGGAGGGGCTGGCCCAGGTACTCGATGCAGGCCTTATCAGCACGTCCCCGGCCGCAGGTCGTGGTTCCCCCAGATGCCAGGACTCAGGGACCATGCCCTCAGATCAGCCCTGAAACAGCAGGGAGCACCGTGCCAGCGGCCGGCTGTGCCCTTCGCCCCCCACCCCCCACGGTGCCCCCAGCGCCCAGCAGGGGCAGGAGTGGTGATGAAGGAACCATTCCAGTGGGGCCCAGCCTGCCCCACTCTGGGCTCTGTCTCCAGGGAGTGTGGGGGCAGGACAAACCAGCCTACCTTGGTTGGCAAGAGCTTACACTTAGTAGGCACCTACTGTATGCCGGTCCAATGCCTGGCACTGTCAGATCCCCATGACAACAAAGTGACAGGGTGTCATTCTCCCCACTTCATAGATAAGGAAACAGGCTCAGAGAGGGGCAGGGTCTTGCCTTAAGCCACACAGCTCAGGGGCGGGGAGTCAGGACCAGCCCAGGTCTGGCTAAGAACCTGGAAGCAGAGGGTGAATCCTGTCTCCCAGTACCAGCAGCCCAGGGTTGCTGCCCAGGGAACCCTTTCTCCTGGCAGAGGGTCCAAAGGGGGGCAAGCTGCCTCATGCCAGGAGTGGCATCAGACTTGAAGTCCTCCCAGGAAGCCTAGGGGAAAATTTTAGGGGAAGAGGGGCAGCTGGCGGCTGGGTCTCACGGGAGGTAACAGAGGCAGACACTTGAAACCCAGCCACCCTGCCTGACCACCTCGTCCCAAAGCCCATCAAGGTCCCCTTGGTGTTCCCTCTGCCCCCTGCTCCCTGAATCCTGCTTCAGCAGCTTCCCAAGTCATTCTTGACTTTCAGGAGGCACAAGTCAATCAGGTCACTCTCCTGCTTTAAACCCTTCCATGACTCCCCACAGCCTGGCATTTGAAGCCCCCCTCACCCCCCATCATGGTCTGAACTTCCTCCAGCCTCACTCCTGGGCCTCCTGGGCCTGCACCCAGCCAGCTTCCCAGCTTCTGCTCAGGCAGTTCCTTCTTCCAGCCTCTCCCTCTGCTCCCCAAAGCTGACCTGGATTTCAGAAGCTGGGGTGCACTTGCCTCCACCTCCAAGCAGTCCTTGGGCTGTGCTGTACGACCTGCCTGCTCATCAGGCCCCCAGACTGGCCGCCTGTGGTGATGGGGCCTCCTCACTGGCCTGGGGACCTCTGTCCATCCACCGGTCCGTCCACTGGGAGGCAGCGTGTGAGGATCACCCCTGCCTGTGCGGACCCTCTTAGACATCAGGCTGGTGTTCTGGGCTGCAGACTCCCTGCTGACTCTGCCGTGGCCCTGCCCTGGGCCTGCCTCCCCACACATGGGGCCTCTTCCTCGCCTCTTTCTCTCTGTTCTGTTGCCCTGAGTGTTCAGAGGCCCTGGCCCCTGCACTTGGCCTCAGCTGAGCTTCAGAAGCTGGGAGATGCAGGCCTGGGCTGCGCCCTGAGGCCCATGTTCTCCAGGTCAGGGCATCGCGCCCACTGCAGGGCCAGTAGCAGGGGTGGGAACACCACCCAGAAGCCATGCTTACCGGAAGCTCCCACCTGAGGCCACCCTGTCTGTGACCAAGTCAGGTCTGGGCTCCCCTCACCACTGGTATCTCCACCCTAGCTTCTACCCACTTTTCCCAGGCCTGCCCTCCTATGGCAGCCCTTCCCAGGTATCCCATCCCAGTCCCAACCTTTCCTCCTCCCCAGGGCCTGGGCCATCACCCCATCCTTCAAAGCTCCAAAGTAGCCACCTGGGGCAGAGGACTGCATCTCCCTCGTACCTCCCACCCGTCATCCCCCCGTCACCTGGTCATGGGTCCTCACTGTACTCCTTCCTAGAGCCCCCGGATTCCATCTCCTTAGAGGGGTTGGGAGTCTTGCCAAAATATAAACCTCCCTTAAAGCCTTTCTCTGCAGGTAAGATTCTTCTGAAATAAGGAAGAAGACAAGCACATGTGCTCTCAGAGCATTCAACATTTGCCTAGAAGAACTAGTTAAGTCAATAAGGCAAGAAAAATGAATAGAGGTATAAATGTTGGGAAGGACCTGATAAAAATGTCATTATCTGGAGGTAATATGATTACGTGCTTAGAAATAGCTTTCTTAAACTCCACAAAAGCCTATTTTTAAAAAGTTCTTCACCGCACATGGAACAATGGACTGGTTCATAATTAGGAAAGGAGTACGTCAAGGCTGTATTTTGTCACCCTGCTTATTTAATGTCTAAGCAGAGTCCATCGTGTGAGATGCTGGGCTGGATAAAGCACAACTGGAATCAAGATTGTTGGGAGAAATATCAATAAACTCAGCTACGCAGATGACACCACCCTTATGGCAGAAAGTGAAGAGGAACTAAAGAGTGTCTTGATGAGGTGAAAGAGTGAAAAAGCTGGCTTAAAATTCAGCATTCAAAAACCGAAGATCATGCCATCCAGTTCCATCACTTCATGGCAAATAGATGGGGAGAATGGAAACAGCGACAGACTATTTTCTTGGGCTCCAAAATCACTGCAGATGGTGACTGTGGCCGTGTAATTAAAAAACACTTGGTCCTTGGAAGAAAAGCTATGACAAACCTAGACAGCATATTAAAAAGCAGAGACATTACTTTGCTGACAAATGTCTGTATACTCAAACCTATGACTTTTCCAGTTCTCATGTATGGATGTGAGAGTTGGACCACAAAAAAGGCTGAGTGGTGAAGAATCAATGCTTTAGAACTGTGATGTTGGAGAAGACTCTTGAGTCTCTTGGACTGTGAGGAGATCAAAACCAGTCAATCCTAAAGGAAATCAATCCTGAGTAATTATTGGAAGGATTGGTGCTGAAGGTGAAGCTCCAGTACTTTGGCCACCTAATGCAAAGAGTCGACTCATTAGAAAAGACCCTGGTGCTGGGAAAGATTGAAGGCAGGAGGAGAAGGGGATGACAGAGGATTAGATAGTTGGACGGCATCACCGACTCGATGGACATAAATCTGAGCAAGCCCCGGGAGATGGTGAAGAACAGGGAGGCCTGGCGTGCTGCATCCGTGGGGTGGCAGAGTCGGACACGACAGAGCGACTGAACAACAGCAACAAAAAGGCACTGAAAAGCCTCCCTTCCTGGCAGCTCAGGGGGGAAGAACCCACCTGCCGATGCAAGAGAGATGGCTTCGATCCCTGATCCGGCAAGATCCCATATGCTGCGGGGCAACGAAGTCCTTGCACCCCAACTATAGAGCCTGTGCTCCGGAGCCCCGAACTGCAGCTACTGAAGCCCGCGTGCCTAGAACCTGTGCTCCACAACAAAAGGAACCCCTGAAATGAGAGAGGCCTGCCCTCCACAACTAGAGCGTAGCCCCCACTGGCCAGAACTAGAGAAAAGCCCTGCAGCAATGAAGACGCAGCATAGCAAAAATAAATAAATGAATACTAATTTTAAAAAGGCTTCCCTTAATACAGCAACAAAACACCCCACCCCGCGCTGCCAGCACCCTCAAGAGAAGCACGCCCTCCTGCTCAGCTCGGCATTCAAGGAAGCACCTGGCCCGCAGGTTCCTCTTCTACCCTCTCTCTCTCACTCACTCGCTCACCCACTCTGATCACTCGGATACACTCACGTGTCCTCCACACCTTTGTACAGACTGTTCTCTCTGCCAACAGTGACCTCACTCTCACCTTCTCTAGCTGCTTCATGGCTCCTTCACGGCTCAGCACAGGTGGCTCCTCCTGTAAGAAGCCTTCCCTGACCACCTGAGCCCCAGACCACAGTCAAGACCTCCTGCTCCGTGCCTGGTTCCTGAGCTGTGCGAGACTTCCGTGACTGAGGGGCACTTCCAGGGTCGGGAGAATCTTCCCCTTGATCAGGAGCCCCCCAGGGCAAGGAGTGAGCCTGACCCAGCGTCCAACCATGGCAGGTACCCACGGAAAACAGATAAGCAGCTCTATGGAGGCGCATCAGCCCATGGGTGTGCAGCCGCTTTTGTGACTGTGGTCTCCCCTGGTGTGTGTGTGCCTCAGAGGGTCTGTGAGTGGCTCTGTCCGTGCGTCTCCATCTGTCTGCATGTCTTCATGTCCCTGTCTGCCTGCTTGCTATCTCTATGTGTGTGTGTGTGTTCATTGTAACTTGAGCTGGCATTCTGGTCTGGGCTCTAAGCTGAAGCCGTTAGCCTAGAAGGCCACTGGCAGAACCGGAATTGTCCTCAAGCCCTCGAATCCCCGCCTCCTGCCCACAACACCCCACAGGCCCTCCTCCTCTAACTGCATGGACATACCTGCCGAGTGAGTAGACGCTGGTCCCCAGGCAGAGCAGGGCCACCAGGAGAAGCCGGCGGGGCCAGGCCCTCAGAGCAGGACCCGGGCGATGGGGCCTCTGGAGCAGCCAGAGGGATTGACCCACGGCTGGGGCTTTCCAGCTGCAGTCACGCAGGTCGGCNAACCGAAGATCATGCCATCCAGTTCATCACTTCATGGCAAATAGATGGGGAGAATGGAAACAGCGACAGACTATTTTCTTGGGCTCCAAAATCACTGCAGATGGTGACTGTGGCCGTGTAATTAAAAAACACTTGGTCCTTGGAAGAAAAGCTATGACAAACCTAGACAGCATATTAAAAAGCAGAGACATTACTTTGCTGACAAATGTCTGTATACTCAAACCTATGACTTTTCCAGTTCTCATGTATGGATGTGAGAGTTGGACCACAAAAAAGGCTGAGTGGTGAAGAATCAATGCTTTAGAACTGTGATGTTGGAGAAGACTCTTGAGTCTCTTGGACTGTGAGGAGATCAAAACCAGTCAATCCTAAAGGAAATCAATCCTGAGTAATTATTGGAAGGATTGGTGCTGAAGGTGAAGCTCCAGTACTTTGGCCACCTAATGCAAAGAGTCGACTCATTAGAAAAGACCCTGGTGCTGGGAAAGATTGAAGGCAGGAGGAGAAGGGGATGACAGAGGATTAGATAGTTGGACGGCATCACCGACTCGATGGACATAAATCTGAGCAAGCCCCGGGAGATGGTGAAGAACAGGGAGGCCTGGCGTGCTGCATCCGTGGGGTGGCAGAGTCGGACACGACAGAGCGACTGAACAACAGCAACAAAAAGGCACTGAAAAGCCTCCCTTCCTGGCAGCTCAGGGGGAAAGAACCCACCTGCCGATGCAAGAGAGATGGCTTCGATCCCTGATCCGGCAAGATCCCATATGCTGCGGGGCAACGAAGTCCTTGCACCCCAACTATAGAGCCTGTGCTCCGGAGCCCCGAACTGCAGCTACTGAAGCCCGCGTGCCTAGAACCTGTGCTCCACAACAAAAGGAACCCCTGAAATGAGAGAGGCCTGCCCTCCACAACTAGAGCGTAGCCCCCACTGGCCAGAACTAGAGAAAAGCCCTGCAGCAATGAAGACGCAGCATAGCCAAAAATAAATAAATGAATACTAATTTTAAAAAGGCTTCCCTTAATACAGCAACAAAACACCCCACCCGCGCTGCCAGCACCCTCAAGAGAAGCACGCCCTCCTGCTCAGCTCGGCATTCAAGGAAGCACCTGGCCCGCAGGTTCCTCTTCTACCCTCTCTCTCTCACTCACTCGCTCACCCACTCTGATCACTCGGATACACTCACGTGTCCTCCACACCTTTGTACAGACTGTTCTCTCTGCCAACAGTGACCTCACTCTCACCTTCTCTAGCTGCTTCATGGCTCCTTCACGGCTCAGCACAGGTGGCTCCTCCTGTAAGAAGCCTTCCCTGACCACCTGAGCCCCAGACCACAGTCAAGACCTCCTGCTCCGTGCCTGGTTCCTGAGCTGTGCGAGACTTCCGTGACTGAGGGGCACTTCCAGGGTCGGGAGAATCTTCCCCTTGATCAGGAGCCCCCCAGGGCAAGGAGTGAGCCTGACCCAGCGTCCAACCATGGCAGGTACCCACGGAAAACAGATAAGCAGCTCTATGGAGGCGCATCAGCCCATGGGTGTGCAGCCGCTTTTGTGACTGTGGTCTCCCCTGGTGTGTGTGTGCCTCAGAGGGTCTGTGAGTGGCTCTGTCCGTGCGTCTCCATCTGTCTGCATGTCTTCATGTCCCTGTCTGCCTGCTTGCTATCTCTATGTGTGTGTGTGTGTTCATTGTAACTTGAGCTGGCATTCTGGTCTGGGCTCTAAGCTGAAGCCGTTAGCCTAGAAGGCCACTGGCAGAACCGGAATTGTCCTCAAGCCCTCGAATCCCCGCCTCCTGCCCACAACACCCCACAGGCCCTCCTCCTCTAACTGCATGGACATACCTGCCGAGTGAGTAGACGCTGGTCCCCAGGCAGAGCAGGGCCACCAGGAGAAGCCGGCGGGGCCAGGCCCTCAGAGCAGGACCCGGGCGATGGGGCCTCTGGAGCAGCCAGAGGGATTGACCCACGGCTGGGGCTTTCCAGCTGCAGTCACGCAGGTCGGCCCCGCCCCACCCCAAGCCCCACCCTCCACCAGGAGCCCTGCTTTCACTTTGAGATGTCCTCCCCCTGCCCCCCGCCCTGCTCAGAGGCAATCATGCCAACCTTTGATTCCTGCAGCAGTGCGGAGCCCAGCCCAGGCTCAGGTCAGGGGCCTTGGTGGCTGTCGGCTTAAAAAATATTCACAGCCTAAAAGTTGAGAGTTGCATTCCATTTGGTGGGAAGTTTTAGGACTTCAAGCCTGGGAGGCAGCACCTTAAGTACTCTGAGAGAACTGCTCTGAGAAGGGGAGCAGGGGACTGACTGGTTATATTGAAGTTTTGCAGTGAAAGGTAGTAGTCTGAATACCAACAGACTATTGTGAAAGAAAACCAGATATCCCAAGTCACGGACTTCAGCACTGTTCTGTGTGGGAAGACGCAAGAGTCTGTCACTGAAATCATTCCTTTCACTGCAGCTCAGCCGCCAGGGCCGGTCCTCTGCTCTTCACATCCTGAGCTCCCTTCCTTTTCTCAGGCCTCACTGTCGGGGGTGGCTGTAGTCTGATGGTTGCTAGACAGCAGGTGTTTTTCCCCTTCCTGTGTCCCCTTAGGGCTCACAGGTTCACACTGGAGGGCTGCAGTTGCGGTCAACTGTGATGCCCTTGTTTACTGACATGACAGGAAATATCCCATTGCTCCTTCCCAGGTGGCTCAGCGGTAAAGCTGCCAGTGCAGCTGACCCGGGTTCGATCCCTGCATCAGGAAGATGCTCTGGAGAAGGAAATGGCAACTCGCTCCAGCATTCTTGCCTGGGAAATCCCATGGACAGAGGAGGCTGGCAGGCTGTAGTCCCTGGGGTTGCAAAAGGGTTAGACACAGCTTAGCGACTAAACAACAACAATTTCTCAGGGTGAAGGAGAGGATGAGGGGTAGCACTCTGGGGTCTGTAGGGAGCTGACCTTGCTGGAGACGGCTAGGACAGCCGGTCCCTCCTGTGGTCTGACTGAGGCTCAAAGGAGCAGGCGCCAACCGGCTGGAAGTGGGCACCCAGCCCACGGTGTCCAAGCCCAGAAGGACCCTTCCCTCCAGGGCGGAGTCACCAGCACCAGCCCTTGCCCAGCCAAGCTCATCTTGAGAGCCCCTGTGCCCTGCCTGGTGCTAAGAGCCCCGAGGGCAGACACGGGGGACCAGAGAGCAGGGAGGGACACGGAGACAGCACAAGGAACATTGTAAGCCACTCTTCAGCAGCAGGGAGGAGGACAGATTGGCTTGTACTCAGGGACGGGGACGGATGGCAGGGGTCAGCCCATGAGGGACGGCACAGATGTGGGCCTGAGACTAATCAGCCACGAGCACGCAGCCCACTTCCCCACGGTGGCTCCAGTTAAAGACATTTAGTGGGAAGGGTCACTGAGATGTCCCAGAAGAGGCAGGCCCCACACCTTCCTGGGGGGATTCCACTGCTGGCGTCCTAGGGGAAAAAAAACTTAGGGAAAATCCAGGAAGGACAGATCCAGGCCTGTTCACTCGGGCTGGAGCCACAGGGCCGTGGCACAGAGCAGTGGAGGTGCTCCAGATAGCATCCCGGAGAGAGCAGACACAAGCCTGTGGACCCTCCCAAGGCTGCCAATGCAGACATTCATTTTCTCAAAGTTCTGGGGGCTGCAAGGTCCCAGACCAGGGTGCTGGCAGGGCTGGCTTCTCCCAAGGCCTCTCTCCTGGGCTGCGAACGGCCGTCTTCTCCACGCCTTCACATGGCCACCATCTGTGGGTCTGTGTCCTGACCGCCCCTTCCCATAAGGCCATGCTGGACTAGGACCCACTCAAATGGGCTCGTTCTAACTTCTTGTGGTTGTTCAGGCCCTAAGTTGTGTCCGACTCTCTGCGACCCCGTGGCTCTTTAAAGACCCACCTCCAGATACAAACCCACTCTGAGGTCCTGGGAGTTAAGACTTCAACAGAAGGAAGACTGAAGGACAAAGTCCAGCCCACAGCAGACTGGAAGGCACCCAAGATGCTGCGGCACCTGGCTGTCATCTGCAGACAGACCATGCTGTACCTGGAGCAGCCAGCACCTCCTCCAGGAAGCCCTCTAGTTTCCTCTTGAGTCATTAGATCCTAGAGCCCTGGGTTCCCTCTGTGAGGTGAGGCCATCAGAGTCCCAACTCAAGCCTGTGAGACACCGGCTGCTTGGGTGAGCCGTCCCCCAGCTCAGTCTAGCCTGCCTGCTGGCTTCCTGTCCTGTGAGTCTCTCCAACGGTCAGAGGCTAACAGATCAGAGGGCCAAGCACAACTCTTGACAGAAAGCAAGGTCCTCAAGGAGACCACCCAGGGCTCTGTGGTGGGAGCCCTGGGACTTTGTGGGGTAGCTGGTCCCCACCCATGTTGCCATGGGTCACCAGCTCAGAAAGGCACAGGAACCTGCTACATGGCAGGCAAGTCCAGATCTCTGCCTCTGAGGACTAGGTCTTCCCATGGGGCCATGTGTGGGCACTGGAAGGTCCTCAGTCCGCCCCTCCTGTTCTCCAGCTCAACGAGGCTCATCTGGGGGCTGGGACCTCTCGTTGTGGGTCACCTCCACTTCAGAGCCCAGGATGGGGGGGAGGTTTCTCTCAGAGCTCCCAGCTGCACCCCACCCCTGCCCAAACCTGTGCCCACTTTTCCGCACGAGGCTGGGATGTTTCTTTTGTCCTATTTCTAGGTTGTTTTCCCCAACTTTCTCAGTAAAATCCCTTCAGAAAAGTCCCAGCCTTGTCTCAGAGGAGCCTTGGGGGCAGGGCTGGTTTGGCCTGGGTCAGGAGAAGGCTGGGCTGAGGGGGCAGTTGGAAAGGGGCACGCAGCTGGGGACCCAACGATGAGAACAAGTCTTGCTGCCTCATGCTGGACTGCACCGCCTTCAGAGAGGCAATCCTGAGTCAGCCTCAGGTCGTTGTTGTTGTTCAGTTGCTAAGTCCTTTCCGACTCTTTTGCGACCAACCCCATGGACTGTAGCCCACCAGACTCCTCTGTCCATGGGGATTCTCCAGGCAAGAATCCTGGAGTTGGTTGCCATGCCTTCTTCCAGGGGACCTTCCCAACACAGGGACGAACCCAGGTCTCCCGCGTGGCAGACAGATTCTTTACTGACTGGGCCACCAGGGAAGCCCAAGAATACTGGGCGGGCGGCCTATCCGTTCTCCAGGGGATCTTCCCCACCCAGGACTCGAACTGGGGTCTTCTGCATTGTAGGCGGATTTACCAGCTGAGGAACCAGGGAAGCACCCAGCCTCAGGTTATTTCTCCATAAAACGAGGTTGCTGTTGGGATCCGGTAGGTTCACCTCGGCAGAGCACCCGGCGCCCAGAACTGGAAGGGGAGGGACAAAGACCACACCACCAGAGGCCTGCCCGCGCCCTAGACTAGAGGCTCCTGGGGAGGAGCCAGGCTACCGCACACTGAATATAGGGGCCCAGAGTGCCCGGATTCCAGCTTCACTGCTGCGGGGCCCAGCACAGAGCTCTGCCTGGGAACAGGACACCGAGGCTCCGGTCTCTGCCCCTCACCGGCTGTGGGCCTGCGCGAAGGACAGTGTCTGTCTTGGAGCCTGGATCTCTGCGTTGCTTAGGTGTCCCTGGCGCGGCCTGCCGGTGGGCGGGGCCGTGGGACGGGGCGGGGCTGCCGGTGGGCGGGGCATACGCCTGGCACCGCCCCCTGCACCTATCGCGGCTTCTCGCGGGTCAGTCGCCTTGCGCGTGGACTTGGCCCGCTCTGGTCGCAACAGGGCAGGCCCACAGGGTAAGGTCGCTCTGCTCCGCCCCACCGGGCTTCCTCCCTGGGCCTGACTCCCCCGTTCCCCTGCTCCCAGGGCACGACAGGGTCCCGAGACCCCCAGTTGAGGCGGCGTCTCTTCCCCAAATCTGCCCTGATCGGTGGTGAGCTCGAGGGTGGCGTTGTGGGCACGCTGGCGCTTAGGTCCCAGGCGCACCGGGAATTCTGCCTCAGCCCGGCTCTTTATCAGCCGCCGGACCTCGAGAAAGTCGCTGTGACATCCTGCCCGGGAGGGGCGAGAGTGAAATCTCAGCACCATCCCCCGCCACACACACACATTCCACACCCGGAAACCCCCACCTGGGAAGGACTCCCGGCTTGCTCGAGCACTGGACCCAAATCCCCCGTGTCCGCAAGCCCTGGCAAGGCTTTTGTGAAATGTCTGCCCCCTGCCCCCTTGTGGAGGCGACAGGAAGGGCCGGAGGAGGACGGGAGGGACCTTGAAGGACAGCCCAACCCCCCAACCCCCAACCCCAAGAGGAGCCAGCCTGGGCCCTGTATACCGGCCACAGGTTTAAAAGTAAAGCGGGCTGCCAGGCAAACTGCCGCACCTCCGCCTCCCACCTCTCCTGCATTTGGGGGGCTATTTTTAGAAGGAGGCAGGCGGGCTGGAAAGTGCTTTATTCACCCTGGAGGTTAGCAAGGCCTGCAGGAGAGAACAGAGGGGCCTGTGTACTCCCTCTGCCTCCTCCATGCTGACCCTGACCTTGTACCACCCACTGGGCCTGTGGATTTACTGAGCTAACATTTACTCAGGGCTCCCCCTGCCAGGCCCTGAGCTTCCTCAGGCCTGGGTCAGGCCTGGGGTGATGGGAGAGAGGGTGGCACACCTGGGCAGTGAATCAGGTTTCCGCGCCCCAGGTCCACCCTGACCAGTCAGCAGAGTCAAGAAGCCATGTTGCCTATCCTCAGAGGGATAGGCACCTCACGTGGCTCAGGAAGAGGTGCTACCCAGTCTTCCGCATGGACTGTCTGGCTGACTGGGTGGCTGGCTTCCCAACTTCAGGAGTCCTGTGCTAGTTGAGGCCAGCACTAGCCTTGGGCACCTCAGTTTCCCCATCTGTACAATGGGACTATGCAAGATTCAAGCTGGGACAGGGCACCCCATCCAGGTACCATTCCTGTGTCCTACTGCACCCAGAGTGGGTAAAGGGTGACAGGAGGAGTCCTGCCCTCAGGGGCCAGCCAGGACTGGAGGCCCCAAGGAGAGGTGGGGAGGCCACCTGGAGGACTCTGGTCTCAGCCTCAGCTGAAGCGGGGTGGAGGGTCTCGGCAGGGCCCCAGAGGAGCGGACACGACAGTTGCACCAACCACCCCCACGTCCAGTGTGGGACAGCCAGTGGTCCTCTGGTCTGGCAGCCTGGGCTGTGAGCAGAGACCCTCACCTGGAAGGCCACTGGCAGGACCCAATCCATTCCTGTGTCCTACTGCACCCAGAGTGGGTAAAGGGTGACAGGAGGAGTCCTGCCCTCAGGGGCCAGCCAGGACTGGAGGCCCCAAGGAGAGGTGGGGAGGCCACCTGGAGGACTCTGGTCTCAGCCTCAGCTGAAGCGGGGTGGAGGGTCTCGGCAGGGCCCCAGAGGAGCGGACACGACAGTTGCACCAACCACCCCCACGTCCAGTGTGGGACAGCCAGTGGTCCTCTGGTCTGGCAGCCTGGGCTGTGAGCAGAGACCCTCACCTGGAAGGCCACTGGCAGGACCCAAACTGTCCTCAGCCCCTGGAATCCCCACCCAGTGTGCCCAGTGACCACCAGGAAGAGCCTTTATTTGTGCTTCCCTCCAGAGAAGTAGGAGGGGTGTGATCCAAACCCTGGGA
>SJXQ01010187.1:0-11603 GCA_006408695.1 Aepyceros melampus | reverse complement strand
CCGTCAGGGAGGCGCTGGACAGGCCCTGTCGGGGGCCCTAGGCTGCGGCAGGAGGGTCCACTCTTCCCTGAGAACAGACGCCCCACGCACACACCCAAGGCTCCGCCCTCAACCCCCCAGCTGAAGGGAGACTGACCCCCTGCCTGCCTGCGGCCACTTCCCCTCAGGCCAGGCCCAAGCGCCAGGGAGCCTGGCCAGAGACCACACAGCAAGGGCGCTGGGAAGAGGGGCCCTGCCAGGACTGCTGGGCACCAGACTCAGATGCTCCACCTGCACCAGGCTGGGCTGGGTCTGGCGGGCAGGCAGCTAACTTGGGCACCAGCTAGGAGGCAGCAGGAGGCCTCTGACAAGGGGCAGGAGTGCTGGGAGGGTGCCGGGCAGAGGGAGGGCACTGGTCAGCTGGCTGCAAGGCTCCCGATGCCCTGCTGGTTGTGGGAGAGGGGTGCTGTGCACACCCAGCAAGAGGTGGGGGGCAGCTATTCCAGGAAATGAGTTCCTTTGACCAAAACCCAGCTTTAGTCAGCTCAGGTCCTGCTGGCACCCAGGATTCTGGGGGCTGGGGGTGGGCCACGTGCAGTGAGGGCCAACATACCCACCCGAGCCTCCACCCAGTCCCAGAGCCCGCGAGAGCCCTCCCCCAGGCCCGAGGCTCCGGTCACCCCTTCCTGGGATTCCACCCCAGGATCCCAGAAGCTCAACTGGAGCCCAGGGCAGCCAGGACCAATCCCAGGAAAGCGGACTCAGAGATCCAGACAGATGCGAGAAAGACTGGAGGGAGACGCAGAAAGAACCGCGCGGGCCACAAAGAGGACGCAGGGATGACAAAACTAGAGGGCGAGATTCAGAGAGACGACAGAAAGAGGTGAGAGATGATGGAGACGCAGGAGGAGAGAGGGTGGCTGCTGGAGACAGACGGTGGAGCCAAGGGGGCGGCGGGCGGCGGGCAGGCGCCGGAGGGCTGCCGCCCCGCAGCCTGGGTCCAGGGGCCCCTGCCAGTGGGGCATCCCCGCAGCGAAGGCTCGGCCACCCACACCTGCAGCGGCGGCCAGGTGTGGCAGGCCAGCCCGCAGAGATGCCCAAAGCCCGGCGTCCGGCAGCCAAGGGCTGGCTGTGGTCCCCACACCTCCCCTTCTCCCGGGAGCGCCGACTCAAACCCACCCCTCGCTCCTTCCTGCTCTCCCAGACGCCGCGCACTGCGGGGCGCAGGCCGGACGAGGGTGGGGAGGGGGCGCGCCCCGCGTCTCGCTCACACTCACCGCCGGGGGGTGCTCGCGCGGCCCCGGCACTGTCTGCTCAGCCGCTGCCGGTCTGCCCGCCCTGGCCGGCTCCCAGCTTTCCTCCCGCGCGCTCTCCGCCCACAGGCGCTCCCTGCCCACAGGCGCTCCCTCGCGCGGCCCCTCGTCCACACTCGCGCTCCCAGGTCCAGCTCCCAGGTAGCACCCCCACGCCATCTCCCCCCTTGCCAAAACCGCAGCCCCCCAGAACCTGATCCTGATCACTCGAGGCACACAGCCTCAAGTTTGAGGTTCTGGAATTCAGGGGGGTGGAATTCAGGGCGCCTGGGTCGGGAAGATTCCCTGGAGAAGGAAATGGCAATCCACTCCAGTATTCTTGCTTGGAGAATCCCGTGGACAGAGAAGCCTAGTAGGTTACAGTCCATGGGGTCGAAAAGAGTCGGACACGACTGAGTGACTTTACCTTACCTAGATACATCAGAGTGAGGACACTCTCCAGCTGGAAGGGGGAGTGAAGAGGACAAGGGGCACACCCGAGTGTGAGGGCCAGTGTGTGTGTGGAGGGAGAATCTGGAATTCAGGGGGGTGGAATTCAGGGCGCCTGGGTCGGGAAGATTCCCTGGAGAAGGAAATGGCAATCCACTCCAGTATTCTTGCTTGGAGAATCCCGTGGACAGAGAAGCCTAGTAGGTTACAGTCCATGGGGTCGAAAAGAGTCGGACACGACTGAGTGACTTTACCTTACCTAGATACATCAGAGTGAGGACACTCTCCAGCTGGAAGGGGGAGTGAAGAGGACAAGGGGCACACCCGAGTGTGAGGGCCAGTGTGTGTGTGGAGGGAGAGCGTCACCACACCAGTCCCCTCTTCATCCCTGATTCCAGTCCCCCAAAGGGACAGTCTCATTCAGCCCGGCGTGTAGACCTGACACCTGAGGCCAGGAGGCTCGCCTGTTGGTCCACTCAGCCTTCCACCATCCTCACCTCACACCTACCATCATCTACCCAACATCCAACACCCAGCCCACACCCACAGTCCAGGCACTCTCATCTACTATGCCCATCTATTCTGTCTCTTCTACTATCCAATCATCATCCAACCACCAGCCAACCTCAGCCATCTGCCATGCGTCCCCCACCACCAATAAACCAACAACTGTCCCATACGACCCACCACCTAACTTCCACCATCCAAGTTCCATCCACCATGCATCCATCCACTTTGTTGTGATCCACACAATCAAAGGCTTTAGCATAGTCAGTGAAGCAGAATTGGATGCTTTTCTGGAATTCTCTTGCTTTTTCTATGATCCAACATATGTTGGCAATTTGATCTCTAGTTCCTCTGCCTTTTCTAAATCCAGCTTGAACATCTGGAAGTTCTCACAGTTCATGTACTGTTTAACTCTAGATTGGAGGATTTTGACCATTACTTTGCTAGCCTGTGAGATGAGTGCATTTGTGCTGTAATTTGAACATTCTTTGGCATTGCCTTTCTTTGGGATTGGAATGAAAACTGACCTTTTCCAGTCCTGCGGCCACTGCTGAGTTTTCCACGCTTGCTGGAATATTGAGTGCAGCACTTTCACAGCATCATCTTTTAGGATTTGAAATAGCACAACTGGAATTGCATCACTTCCACTAGCTTTGTTTGTAGTGATGCTTCCTAAGGCCCACTTAACTTCACACTCCAGGATGTCGGGCTCTAGGTGAGTGATCACACAATCGTGGTTATCTGGGTCATGAAGACCTTTTTTATATAGTTCTTCTGTGTATTGCTGCCACCTCTTCTTAATATCTTCTGCTTCTGTTGGGTCCATATCATTTCTGTCCTTTATTGTGCCCATCTTTGCATGAAATATTCCCTTGGTATCTCTAATTTTCTTGAAGAACTCTCTAGTCTTTCGCATTCTATTATTTTCCTCTATTTCTTTGCACTGATCACTGAGGATGGCTTTCTTATCTCTCCTTGCTATTCTTTGGAACTCTCCATTCAAATGGGTATATCTTTCCTTTTCTCCTTTGCCTTTTGCTTCTCTTCTTTTCTCAGCTATTTGCAAGGCCTTCTCAGACAGCCATTTTGCCTTTGTGCTTTCTTTTTCTTGGGAATAGTTTTGATCCCTGCCTCCTGTATAATGTTATGAACTTCTGTCCATAGTTCTTCAGGCACTCTATCAGATCTAATCCCTTCAATCTATTTGTCACTTTCATTGTAAGGGATTTGATTTAGGTCATACCTGAATGACCTAGTGGTTTTCCCTACTTTCTTCAATTTAAGTCTGAATTTTGCAATAAGGAGTTCATGATCTGAGCCACAGTCAGCTCCTGGTCTTGTTTTTGCTGACTGTATAGAGCTTCTCATGTTTGGCTGCAAAGAATATAATCAGTCTGATTTCGGTGTTGACCATCTGGTGATGCCCATGTGTAGAGTCTTCTCTTGTGCTGTTGGAAGAAGGTGATTGCTATGACCAGTGCGTTCTCTTGGCAAAACTCTGTTAGCCTTTGCCCTGCTTCATTTTGTACTCCAAGACCAAACTTGCCTGTTATTCCAGGTATCTCTTGACTTCCTACTTTTGCATTCCAGTCCCTATGATGAAAAGGACATCTTTTTTTTTGGTGTTAGTTCTAGAAGGTCTTATAGATCTTCATGCTGCTGCTGCTAAGTCACTTCAGTCGTGTCCAACTCTGTGCGACCCCATAGACGGCAGCCCGCCAGGCTCCCCCGTCCCTGGGATTCTCCAGGCGGCAACACTGGAGTGGGTTGCCATTTCCTCCTCCAATGCATGAAAGTGAAAAGTGAAAGTGAAGTCGCTCAGTCACGTCCGACTCTTAGCGACCCCATGGACTGCAGCCTACGAGGCTCCCCCGTTCATGGGATTTTCCAGGCGAGAGGACTGGAGTGGGGTGCCATTGCCTTCCCTCTCCAATAGGTCTTCATAGAATCATTCAACTTCAGCTTCTTTAGCATTAGTGGTTGGTACATAGACTTGTATTGAATGGTTTGCCTTGGAAACGAAACAAGATCATTCTGTCATTTTTTGAGACTTCACTCAAGTACCACATTTCAGACTCTTTTGTTGACTATGAGAACTACTCCATTTCTTCTAAGAGATTTTGCCCACAGTAGTAGATACAATGTTCATCTGAATTAAATTTGCCCATTCCAGTCCATTTTAGTTCAGACTGGTTCAAAATTGTGAAAGGAGTACATCAAGGCTGTATATTGTCACCCTGCTTATTTAACTTACATGCAGAGTACATTATGTGAAATGCTGGGCTGGATGAAGCACAAGCTGGAATCAAGATTGCCGGGAGAAAGATCAATAACCTCATATATGCAGATGACATCACTGTTATGGCAGAAAGTGAAGAGGAACTAAAGAGTCTCTTGATGAAGGTGAAAGAGAGTGAAAAAGCTTGTTTAAAACTCAGCATTCAAAAAACTAAGATCATGGATCCAATCCCATCACTTCATGGCAAACAGATGGGGAAAAACTGGAAACAGTGACAGAATTTACTTTCCTGGGTTCCAAAATCACTGCAGATGGTAACTGCAGCTGTGAAATTAAAAGGTGTTTGCTCCTTGGAAGAGAAGCTATGTATATGAGAGCTGGACCATAAAAAAGGCCGAGTGCCGAAGAATTGATGCTTTTGAACTGTAGCGTTGGAGAAGACTCTTGGGAGTCCCTTGGACAGCAAGAAGATCAAACCAGTCCATCCTAAAGGAAATAAGTCCTGAATATTCACTGGAAGGACTGATGCTAAAGCTGAAACTCCAGTACTTTAGCCACCTGATGGGAAGAACTGACTCGGGTGAAAAGACTCTGATGCTGGGAAAGATTGAAGGCAGGAGAAGGGGATGACAGAGGATGAGATAGTTGGATGGCATCCCTGACTCAATGGACATGAGTTTGAGCAAGCTCCAGGAGATGGTGAAGGACCGGGGAGCCTGGCGTGCTGCAGTCCATGGGGTCGCAGAGTCAACAACAACAAAAGGCACCCGTCCATTCACCCCCACCCCCACATTTACCAAGCATCGGTACACCATGAAATACCCTTCAGTCCTAAATTAACTCACCATCCGTCTATCCACCATCATTGACCATCTAACAGCTTTCCATCTGTTTAACAACTGTTGTCCGTCTATGGATGATTTATTCATTCACCACATGTCTGGTTCTCAGTTACTAATCTACCGCTACTGTCCATTTATCTGAATTTATTCACCGCTCACCCATTAGCCTCCAGCCAGTCAGCCACAGTTTGCTGTTGTTTAGTCACTAATCTTGTCTGATTTTTTCTGACTCTATGAACTATAGTCTGCTAGGCCCCTCTCTCCATGGGATTTCCCAGACAAGAATACTGGAGTGAGTTGCCATTTCCTTCTCGAGGGGATTGTCCCGACCCAGGGATCAAACTCTGGCGTCAGGCGGATTCTTTACCACCGAGTCACAGTTCACCTATCCACAATGCAGTCACCAGTCGCGCCCCATCCCTCACCCATTCATGTGTCTATGGAGCCACCATCTACCACCCACCCACTTCTCATCTCTGTTCACCACCCATCTATACATTCATTGCCCATGTCACAATATCCTCTATCCATCAACACATCATCCAACCATAATTCATTATTCATTCAAAACCCATTCATGTATCATCCACCATCTATCCGTATTCATCCATTCTAGAATTCATTGAGTGCCCTCTGTACACCAAGCATTATTTTAGATGCTGGGGATAGAGCAGAGAGACAGCACTGAGATCCATCCACCATCACAAACCACCCAGTAATTATCTGTACATCATCCCCCATTCATTATTCACTACTTACTCAATATCATCTTCCTTTATCATCCATTTGCCATCTACCAAGCTTCCTCCCTCTATACATTAAACCATTGATTTATAATATGCTGCTGACCATCTACCATCCATCTGCAATCTCTCCACCATCTTCCCATCCACCATTCACCTTTCATGCATCTATATTCCAAGATGAATCTGTCATTTAGCCATCATTCATTCATCACCTAATTGACATCTCTCTATCCACTATCCACCTTCCATCTGCATGTCCACAGTACACAACCCATTATCTGTTGACCCAGCAACCATCTATTTACTTGCCATCCATGCACCATTCAGCCACCATTTATTCTCCACCATTCACGGTCCATGCATCAATCATGTATCCATTCACATGTATCTATTAACACCATCTAGGCATCCATTCTCTGTGGCTTAGATCCTTCACAAGCATCCCCTATTTATCCTCCATCCATCCATAACCCCATGATTCAGTTATTGAACATGCATCCACCACTCACCACTTATTGCCTATAATGCACTATCTGTAGATTATTTCAGTATCAATCAGTCCCAATTTAGTGTCCAAGTTCACCCGCCCTCCATCTATCAATCTACCCACTTATCATCACTTAACTGCCATTACAGATGCATCCACCACCCACCATCTTTGGAGCATCAGCACCAGTGTCTACCATGCTTCCAGCACCCAGCCTACCCCTATCTGTATACCAGCCTCCCACCCATACACACATTCTGCATCTGTCATCCATCCCTTAGTTCACCTCCCCATCCAGTCATTCATCCCCCACCAGCCACTTATCCACTGAGTGACTTACCCATCCATCATTCTGCCACGCATTCATCTCTCATCCTTACATTATATTTGTGTTATCCATACACATAAATATGAGTGACTCTTCCTCACTTCGGTTTTTCCACCACCCGTCTGCGCCCTTCACTTGCCCACTCATCTTCCCAGCAGTCTTCTGTCCATGCATTTGTAAACTAAGCATTCATTTATTAATAACTGTTAATAGTAAACAAATATTAAACACTTATTACTCAGTGCTACTGTGGGATTCTAGAATCATCGAGATGAAATAGATCCCATCTATATTCAGTCTGATGAATTCAGTCTGATGGTTCAAAAAAGGGAAATGTTACAATAGCCAAGACATAGAAAGAACCTAAATGTCCATCAACAGATGAGTGGATAAGGAAGATACACACACACGCATGTGCACATGCTAAGTCGCTTTAGTTGCGTCCAACTCTGGGCAACCCTGTGGACTGTAGCCTGCCAGGCTCGTCTGTCATGGGATTCTCCAGGCGAGAGTACTGGAGTGGGCTGCCAAGCCCTCCTCCAGGGCTCTTCCCATCTCAGGGATCAAATTCGTCTTTTACATCTCCTGCACTGACAGGCAGTTTCTTTACCACGAGCACCACCTTGGAAGAATATATATATATATATATACACACATACTGTGGAGTACTACTCAGCCATCAAAAAGAATGAATAATGAAATAACTTGCAGCAACGTGGATAGACCTAGAGATTATATACTAAGTGAAGCAAGTCAGACAGGGAATGGGATATGATATCACCTATTTGTGGAATCTAAAATACGATACAAATCAACAGATGTATGAAACAAAAACACACTCACAGACACAGAGAAGAGCCTTGTGTTTGTGGGGGTGGGGAGGGAGGGACTGGGAACTTGGAGTAGCAGAGGCAACTATTACACCTGGGATGGAGAAACAACAGGCCATACTGTGTAGCACAGGGAACTACAGCCAATGTTCTGTGACAGACCATGGTGAAAATATATATAGATGCCAATTCCTTCCCCAGGGGATCTTCCCGACCCAGGAATTGAACCTGGATCTTCTGCATTGCAGGCAGACGCTTTACCGTCTGAGCCACCCTGCTGCTGCTGCTGCTGTTGCTGCTAAGTCGCTCCAGTCGTGTCCGACTCTGTGCGACCCCAGAGATGGCAGCCCACCAGGCTCCCCTGTCCCTGGGATTCTCCAGGCAAGAACACTGGAGTGAGTTGCCATTTCCTTCTCCAATGCATGAAAGTGAAAAGTCAAAGTGAAGTCGCTTAGTCATGTCCGACTCCCAGCGACCCCATGGACTGCAGCCTACCAGGCTCCTCTGTCCATGGGATTTGCCAGGCAAGAGTACTGGAGTGGGGTGCCATTGCCTTCTCCCTGAGCCACCCTACCATGCTATATATATATATTCATCTGGATATCTGGGTCACTTTGCTCTACAAAAGAAATTAACACAACATTGTAAATAAAATAGAATTTTTTCAATAAATTTCAATAAATTTTCAACAAAATTTTCAATTTATTCAATAAAATAATTTTTTTTTTAAAAAAATGGACCAGGTCAGACAGAGAATGATCAGTGTGAAAATATGTATTGTGTCCAAATCTCGGTGTATCCACCCTCTGGCCATGGGGTGGCCATAGCTACGCTCCAGTCGTGTCCGACTCTGTGCGACCCCAGAGATGGCAGCCCACCAGGCTCCCCTGTCCCTGGGATTCTCCAGGCAAGAACACTGGAGTGAGTTGCCATTTCCTTCTCCAATGCATGAAAGTGAAAAGTCAAAGTGAAGTCGCTTAGTCATGTCCGACTCCCAGCGACCCCATGGACTGCAGCCTACCAGGCTCCTCTGTCCATGGGATTTGCCAGGCAAGAGTACTGGAGTGGGGTGCCATTGCCTTCTCCCTGAGCCACCCTACCATGCTATATATATATATTCATCTGGATATCTGGGTCACTTTGCTCTACAAAAGAAATTAACACAACATTGTAAATAAAATAAAATTTTTTCAATAAATTTCAATAAATTTTCAACAAAATTTTCAATTTATTCAATAAAATAAATTTTTTTTTTTAAATGGACCAGGTCAGACAGAGAATGATCAGTGTAAAAATATGTATTGTGTCCAAATCTCGGTGTATCCACCCTCTGGCCATGGGGTGGCCATAGCTATTTGCACCAGTTTCCAAAGAGGAGGCCCGGGGAGACAGCGTCAGGGCAGGATCAGCAGACGCCTGATCTGGGCAAGGCGGCCGCAGCACGGGCCACCTGATGATGTGGGTGAGAAAAGAGGTGAGGGTGTGAAAAGCGGCTGCAGAGACGACGTGATGCTGGGAGGAGCAGCCAGGGGACTGGTCCCTGATGATAGCGGGGAGCTCCAGGAGGGTTTTAGGCAGGCAGGTCCCCCAGTCAGCTACGTGCCAAGACGGGACCCCCATACACACATCCACCTCCTCACTGGACAGAACTTGAACCCCAAGGATGGTGGGGTGCTGTTTTAGGGCCATGCAGCAATGCTGGCCTCTGGCTGCAACTACGCCATCGCAACACCCTGGCACTCTGTGTCAGGAGAGTGCCTGCTGGCATGCCCCCCACACACACCACATCCCCCAAAAGGCCATGTCACTTCCTTTCCACCTGGGCAGGATTTTCTCTCCCTCCTTGTTAACGAGGTGTCGCTGTCACCCAAGGTGCTGCCTTTCACCCAAGCTGTTAGCCAACAAGGGCTCCTAAGAGGGCTCTCGGGAGGTGCTCAGGGCCACTGAGGCTCCAAGCCCTGGCGGAGGAGCAGCAAACTGGGGACAGGGAGCCTCTTTAAAGACAGACCTGGAGGCCCAGAGCTGAGCCCACAGCGGCCATCTTTGGGGTTCGTCTTTGCCTCCAGCCTCCGATTCTGCCTCTCCCTCTCCCTGCTGCCCTCCACGTGGGCCCTTCTCCACTAGGGACAAACAGATCTGGAGGCCGGAGCGGTGTGTCCCGGTGGCACCCAGCCTTTGCTGTGTGCCCTTGGGAGACCCTGCCTGCTCTGGGCCTTGGTATTCCTGCCAGTGGAGTAAGTGAATGTTGTGCCCAACCATCCCTGAGGCTCCCTGGCCTCGGCGAGGCTGCAGTTCTCCTCCTCCCGGCCCCCTCCCCTGCACGTACCCTCCAAAGCTTGCTTGAATGGAGGCGATGGCACCGCGCGGCTGGGGGCACTCAGAGTGGGTGGAGTCCTGGCTCTGGGCCAGGGAGGCTTGCTCTTGGCGCCCTCTTGTGGCGATTCTGGAGTAAAACACCCCAAACTCCTGCGAGGGCCACAAAACAGGAGAAAAGGGAAATTCCGGTGTTCATTTAATGTGAGCACCATGGTCCAGGGCTTCCCGGGTGGTTCAGATAGTGAAGAATCTGCCTGCAATGCAGGAGACCCAAGTTCGATACCAGGGTTGGGAAAATCCCCTGGGGGTAGGGCAGTGGCTACCCACTCCAGTATTCTTGCCTGGAAAAGCCTGGCGGGCTACAGTTCCTGGGATCAGAGTCAGAAACCACTGAGTGATGAACACTTCACTTTCACCTTTTTCCTATACTTTGTCCTCAGGTGCTGATCTTCTGTGAGAGGCAGGGCCAGGACGGAGTCCCTCTGCCTTTGGTGGGCTGCTGGGCGGAGGGTCCTAAGTAATGACCCCAAGGGAGGAGTGGACGGGCCCTGGGGATGGGTTGACATGAGGCAAGAGAGAGGCCCTGGCCGGAGCTGGAGGGAAGGGCCCTGACGAGGGATTTCCAACCAGACGTCTAGCTCCAACACTGAATCCCCAGCCCCTAAATTAGACTGGCTGACCGCACAATGTTTCTGAACGTTTCTCTTTAACGTAAACAATCCGATTTCAGCCTTTTAAATGCAGTAATAAGGGAATCACACCAACAGAGGGAGCCCCTGGAGGCACCGGCGCCCTTCCCAGCCGCTCGAGGTCCCCAGGAGCTGCTGACGTGGCCATCGGTCCCATCACAGCACCCCTCGAGGCCTGCGACGTGTCCACCCAGGACGAGAGCCGCGCCAGGACGAGTGCGGGACAGATCCCCCGGGGACAAGTGGGGGCTGGGGGAACCTGTCCTCCCAGTGAGGCTGCAGTGGGGATGGGTGGGGGCGGACCCGGGCCTGCCCCCAGACCCGAGCTGCCCTCCTTGACCTGCACTGCAGCTACCCCGAGCCTGAGCGGGGACCCGGCAGGTTGGGGTCCTGAGACAGGCATGCGCCTGGCAGGCCGACGGCCGCGAGGCTCCGGGGTGCGGGCGGGGCGGTCCTCGGGGCCGCGGGCCTTCTCTCGAGCGCCCGCTCCCACCGGGATCCCTGCGCGGCCCCGGCTGCTCGCGCCCGCGAGCCCAGGCTCGGGACAGGCAGGTTGTGGGCGGCAGGCCCCCCTCCGACGGTGGGGGCGGGCGGCGGAGGAAGCGCCCAGCGCCGCCGGACACGCGCTCTCGGCTTGGACGTGGGCGGCCCGGAGTCTGTCTCCTGGCCAGTTTCCGGGTCCCGGCCCCCGTTTCCCCGTTCGGGGCGGGGCGGGGATTCCGGTTGCGGGAGCCAGAGCGGGGGTCGCGCTGACCTTCCTTCCTAGCTCAGCGCCGCCGCCCTGCCCCGTCCGGAAAGACCGAGGCTCGGGGAGCGCGGGGCGCCTGGGAACCCGAGGCTGAGCCGCACAGGATCCACGGCCCGGCGCCCTGACACCCCGCCCTCTGGCCGAGGAAGG
>SJXQ01010186.1:21342-51933 GCA_006408695.1 Aepyceros melampus | reverse complement strand
TTTTTTTTTTCTATCTATACTTACTCATTTGGCATTTGTATGTGGTCTTGGGACTTTCAATATCCCCAATAATCTGGTATTAAAATTCTATCTCTGGGCTAGATTTCTCCCATGAATCTCAGTCATGTATATCCTTACTATGTAGCAGACAACTCTGAAAGGGCTTCCCTGGTGGCTCAGACAGTAAAGAATCTGCCTGCAATGCAAGAGATCCGGGTTAGATCCTTGGGTAGGGAAGATCCTCTGAATAAGGAAATGGCAACTCACTCCAGTATTCTTGCCTGGAGAATCCCATGGACAGAGGAGCCTGGCGGGCTACAGTCCATAAGGTCTCAAAGAGTAGGACATGTGTATGTCCTTACTGTGTAGCAGACAACTCTGCTGCTGCTGCTGTTAAGTCGCTTCAGTTGTGTCCGACTCTGTGCGACCCCAGAGACGGCAGCCCACCGGGCTCCCCCGTCCCTGGGATTCTCCAGGCAAGAACACTGGAGTGAGTTGCCATTTCCTTCTCCAATGCATGAAAGTGAAAGGTGAAAGCGAAGTCGCCCAGTTGCACCCGACCCTCAGTGATCCCATGGACCGCAGCCCACCAGGCTTTTCCGTCCATGGGACCCTCCAGGCAACAGTACTGGAGTGGGTTGCCATTGCCTTCTCCACCTAGATGTTAATAGGCATCTCAGACTTAATATGTACAAAGTGAAAGTGAAGTCACTCAGTCGTGTCCATCAGTCGTGTCCAACTCTTTGCGACCCCGTGGACTGTAGCCTACCAGGCTTTTCTGTCCATGGGATTCTCCAGGCAAGAATACTGGAGTGGGTTACCATTTCCTTCTCCAGGGGATCTTCCCGACCCAGAGATCGAACCCGGGTCTCCCACATCGGAGGCAGACGCTTTAACCTCTGAGCCACCAGGGAAGCCCAATATGTACAAAACAGAGCTCCTAATCCTGCCCCACCCGCACCATCTGAAACCTGTTTCCTTCAGGCTTTCACCAATCCCAGGTAACAGCAACTTCATCCTCCAAGAGTCTACCCAAACCTTGAAATTATCCTTAACTCTTTCTCTTTCACCCTGTATTTAATCTACAGAATGATCCCATAAGCTCTGCCTTCAAAATATTACCAGAGGGACTTTCCTGGTGGTCCACTGGTTAGGACCCCATGCTTCTACTGCATGGGACCAAGGTTTGATCCCTGGTCAGAGAACGAAAAGCCCTCAAGCTGCGCAGCCAAACAAACAGATGTTTGCAAACTTAAAAAAAAAAATTACCAGAATCTAACACTGATCACACTCCACTGCTATCGCCCTGGTCTGGGCTCTCATGTCAGGCCTGGTTTGCTGCCTCAGCATCTTCAACGCTTTCCTTGCTATGCCCTTGTCCTCTTTCAATTTATCCTCACCCAGCAGTCAAAGTTATCTTTTCCTGTGAAACCCTCCACTGGCCTCCCAGCTCATTCCAAGGAAAGGTAATGCACCCTGCTTGTCCCTGATTCTTCTCTGCTGTGCCACCTTCCGCGTACCCTTTGTTCGTGTTACTACTGTGTGTCAAACAGGCCAGGCTATTCTAGCCTCAGGGCCCCTTTCTTGCCATTCCTTGGATCACTCTTCCTCCACAGGTCAGCACGGCTGTCTCCCTCACCTTTTTCAAGTGTTTATACAAAAATCATCCCCCAGGGACTTCCCTGGTGGTCCACTGGTTAAGAATCCACCTTCCAAGGCAGTAGACACAGGTTCAATTTCTGGTCAGAGAACGAAGGTCCCACGTGCCTCGGAGTGACTAAGCCCAGTGCGCCACAACTGAGAGAGAAGTGTTAACATCGCAGCTAAGATCCCATGTGCTCCCACGTACTGCAACTAAGACCCAGTGCAGCCAAATATAAGATAAATAAATACATTAAAAAAAAGTTATTGTCTAATCAGGCCTTTCCTGACCACCCTATTCAGAATGGCACTATCTGAACCCTGATGATCCTTAACCCCCTCCCCTGTTTTATCTTCCTCAGTGGCATCTAACAAAGTCCATGTTGCATTTATTTATTTTCTACTCTCCTTCTCCCCTGCTGGAATGTCAGTCTGTATGTTCACTAGGTTCATCCAGTACCTAGAACGTTGTCTCCTGGTACAGCCTTTGATAAACATTTATAGGATGAATGAATGAATGAGGAAATAGAAACTCAAGGAGGTTGACTGGCCTGCTCAAGACCCCACGTACAGTTAGTGCCAACGTCCTGATTGTGATTTTCCCAGCCCCTTATGGTTGATGCGCCTCAGTTCCTAAAATTGGCCTACTCTACTTGAGAGGTTTGTCTGGCGATAAACGAGGAGACGCCAAAGGGCTGGCTTTGTGCTTCACGGTTGGGGAATGCTTTGCATTTCTTGGTCAGGCCATGTTCCAGAGACCTCCCTCACCCCCGCAAGAATCACTCTCGGGCTCAGAATGCTGTGGGCATCCTCTGCTCATCCAGCACGGAACACTTTCTGTAGTATGACATCCTGAAAGCACTGTCCAAAGATAATCATGCCTGCCTGTCTTATTGCTTCTTTAAAAAACTGGGCCGAAGCCATTCCAGGAACATTAATGGCTTTCATCGTCTCTAAAACCTTTCAGACAAGAAGATTCCATCATTTCCCTGCTGACCTCTGGGCCCAGCAGCACTGCACAGGGACATTCTTTCCTGTACCCTTTGGTGGAGACTTCGTAACAAATGCCATTTTTTCCAGAACCCTTTTGGGTCAGTTTTCCCTATTGTTTAGCACTATCAAAACAAGATCTGCCACAAAACACTGGGAGGGAGAGAGAAAGTGAAAGATACAGGAAAAGCAAAAGATAGAGATAGTGAGTGAGCAGAAGTGTGAAATATATTACACTTATGAAAACCTAAGGTCCGCCTGAAGGGGCCATACGTACGTAAGTCTACCCTACAGCCGTTCCCTGGGTGAACCTTTTCCTTCTCTGGAGAGTGAGAGAACCCGGGAAACAATCCCAGAGAAAGGGACCAGAGCCTTGGCAATAACGTCTCTCCATCTTGTTTGTTTGTTTATTGATGGCAAATGAGAACTGGATATTTTAAGGTATACGATGTGATGTTTTGCTATATGCATACACTGTGAAATGATTACCACTAAAAACAAATGAACGAATCTGTCACCTCCCATAGCTATCTTTTATTTTTGGGTGTGTGGTGAGAACTCTTGAGATCTACTCTTTTGGTGAATTTCAAGTATACTATATGCTATTATTAGCTACAGCCACCATGCCGTACATTAGGCCTCTAGAACTTATTCATCTTATAACCGAAAGTTTGTACCCTTTGATCAATATCTCTCCTTTGGCCCTACCCCTCAGCTTCTGGTAACCACCATTCTATTCTGTTACTATGAGTTTGACTTTTTTCCTTAGATGCCACAAGTAAGTGAGAATATGCAATATTTGTCTTTCTCGGTCTGGCTTATTTAACTTAGTATAATGTCCTCTACGTTTATCCATGTTGCCACAAACATCAGGATTTCCTTTTTTTTTTTTAAAAGGCTAAATAATATTCTCTTGTATGTATGTATTGTGTATTTACATACAGATCTCATCTTTATCCATTCATCTGTTGACAGACACTTAGGTTGCTTCCAGATTTTGGCTATTGTGAATTATGCTGCAATGAACATGGGACTGCACATAGCTCTTTGAGATAGTGATTTTATTTCCTTTGGATATAGACTCAGAAGTGGGATTGCTGGATTGCATGGTAGTTCTACTATTTTTAATTTTTTGAGGCACCTCCATACTATTTTCCACAATGGCTCTACTAATTTACATTCCCACGACAGTGCACAAAGGTTTTCTTTTCTCCACATCCTTGCCAACATAGCAAGAACAGCTTTGCCATGCTTGGCACATCAACCACTTTCTCTTCATCTCTTAACTCGAAATACGCTTACTATTATACATCAGATGATCTGTTTCATTGTTGAATGAAAGCACTAAGGACAATGCCTTATCCCCTAGTCTTTGGTAACACACATTCTTGGATGTGCTTTTCAATAAGGAGCCAACACTCAAGTCACACAAATCCTAGGGACTATCTGTCATTCCATTTACAGGAGGAAAAAAAAAGACAATTTCTTGACTCTTTGACTTCTAAGAGGCCCCTTTCAGTTGAGAGACTACACTGGCACTGTGGTGGGCTCAACTCTGCAGGCACTGGTGCTGCCCATCGGCGGTCAGGGTTTGGGGCTAGAATTCCCTAAGTGGACAGCAGCTGCAGGCCAGAGCCGGGTCTGGCCTAAGCCAACTAAGCAGGGCAGTGGGAGGGGTAGCAGTTTGTATCTGGAGATTTCCTAGCCGAAGATGGAGCTTTTGGATTTGGCCGTGCTGGCCCATGAGAAGCTCGGTGGCTGGCTGGCAGAGAGCACAGAAGTGAGCCGAGTGAGAACAAGGCTGGGACAAGGGCCAGAAGGTGATCTGACCATGATGGATCATGATGATTTCCAAGGAGCTAATGAAATGCTTTTTCTTACATCATAGGAACCAAACGCCAATGAGTTTCAGGCAGCTACTTTTCAAGGTTGTGCTTGTGATGTTTATTCACCACTTAATTCAAATTCTATGAAGTCATTCACTGAGCTAAGTAGGACAATGAACGTTGAGCCTGTAGGACCTTGCAGTGTGCACACAGCAAGGAGAGAAAACAATGCCCGGTGCTTGGGGCCACAGGAGGGGGCTCTGAGCAGAGGGGACAGGCTTGGAAGTGGGTCTCAGAAAAAAATTACAGACCCACAAAGGAAAATGCCATGGAGGTTTGCTCGCATGCCCATAAGCGAGATGCTTACAGCTGGGTTACTGACAATATGAATTCACATATCATAAGAAGGAAAAAAAAACGTTTAGTTTTATCTGAAGGTTTCAGGCACATAAATAACCAGAATGTTTTAATGATTTGGAAATGCAGATGACACAGGGGCAGAAATCATTTCACACGACTAGAAAGAAGAAAATCAGCATTTAGCAGATTCTCACTTAACTGGAAGACAAACAACTGAAAAGTTCCAACAGCAGATTTTTGTGTGACATCTCTACAGTGTGCCTCTGACTACAGCGCCCAGTGCCAAGGAAATAGCGATCATCAGGGATCTGATCTGAAAAGAAACTTTTAGGTTAGGTTTTATTGCCTTGGTATTGTATTATGATACATAATTTAAGGACTTCAGAATTTTAGGGGTTTTTACAGGTAAGAACTGAGGCTCAGAGAGGTTAATAGACTAGACGAGGATTACAGAGCTTACTGGGATGGGGGGAGGCCAGGGCTTATAAGGTACAGGGTCCAGGGAGTTTTAAGATGTGGTCAGCAGTTATGGAAGACAGACTAAATTATGTAAATTATAGTTTTCATTTGTAAATATATTTTAAAATAATCTAACTTTTTAAAAGCAGTAAAAAACATAAATTAGGTGGTTCTCAAACAGATACAGATAGTAAATTAACTGTAAACTCCACCTGCTCCCCAAAACCATTCTGGGTAAGTGGGATTCTTGTTAGATATTTTCAGAGAATTCTAGAGCGAAAGTAAATTCAACAGGCATTCTTGACACCCGCCCCTCTAGAGACGAAGAAAGAGTCTTACATTGATGAAGTCCTATCAGTTTAAATGGAGACTTTTATATTTATCCCATCACCTCATGATGGATTAAGTAGCTGCCCATTAACACAGACGAGGACAGTCCAGCTCAGGATCACTAGTCACCAGGCAGCAGCCTCTCCTTGGCCTTCCCACATCACTTGGCATATAAATGTCCCTCCCTACCCCAGCCCCGATTACATGGTCTTCAGCTGATTGGCTCTTTGGCATCCTGTATTGGGACCTTTTTAGTTATGCTCTTGCCAGTGGTGTGAGGAGCAGTAATGGAGCCTTTCACATGGGTACATAACAAAGAATATTCATGGGAAACTCTATGCCACCTTCACTTTGCCAGCTGGCTACTCTCCTGCTTTGTAGACATTGGTTAACAGGGGACTGGATCTGGTGATCCTTCTGACTCCTTGTCTATTTCGGGTTTTATTTTTAGGGAGGGGGTATAGAGCGACTTTTAAAAATTGAAGAACAGTTGATTTAAATTGTTTCAGGTGTACAGCAAAGTGTTCAGATTTACAGATAGGAATATATATGCATCTATATTCTTTATCAGATTCTTTTCCATTATGGGTTATTATAAGATATTGAATCTAGCTCCCTGTGCAAATAATGTTGTCTTAAAGTCTATTTTGACTAGTATCAATAAAGCTCCCCTAGCTTCCTTGCTGTTTATCTGTTTTATATTTTGTATAGAGTAGTGTGTATGTTTGTTTCTTACGTTGAACTTGAATGTCTTTCTGCAGAGCAGGTGCTTGCCTCCCCATTGCCTACTTCTTATATAATGAAAGTGAAAGTTGTTCAGTCATGTCCGACTCTTTGTAGCCCCATGGACCATAGAGTCCATGGAATTCTCCAGGTCAGAATACTGGAGTGGGTAGCTGTTCCCTTCAACAGGGTATCTTCCCAACCCAGGGATCAAACCCAGGTCTCCTGCATTGCAGGCAGATTGTTTATCATCTGAGCCACTAGGGAAGCCCACTTTTTACATACAACCTGCTTTATTCATTTATATGATTTCTAGGCCTCTGGAGGCACTGGATTTATGACCTCTGGGACTTAAAGCTAGTTGCACCCATCATTCCCTCAGGGTTACTGGGTCCTTGGTTTCTCCTAGGAGTGCTGTGAAGAGCTGCTCTGTGGATCATGGCACAACTCTGGGGCTCTCTTTGTACAGACTGTGGATGTGAGTTGTGCAGTACACAGCCTGTGCAACTGTCAGTGGCCCTAGTGTTGGTGGTGCATAGGAAACGATTCTGGCCTGAACACAAAGCCTAAGGCTGCTCAGTGTTACTCTTAGTCCCACAAAAATGAAGAGGAGTCAGGATGATGGGAGAAGCAGCAGCATATGCAGTTCAAAGGGGTGACCGATTTAATGGTCTGTCAGCATGAAGCCTATCTTTTGAGTGCAGCTCAAACTAGTCAATTGGGTATCATCTCTGGACAGAGCAAGTACATCTACTAGTGTCCCCAAGGTACAGAAGTGACTGGACTCCCCAAAGTAATTAAGAAACCTGAGTAGGGTATTTTCAAAATGGTGAGAAAAGCACAGTTTACACTTCTTAGAATCTTCCTATATTAACTGTGAAAACGACCACTTGCTTTTTACTTTGCCCCTGGGCAAGGAAGGTGCTGTGAATACTTTCATTCTTTTACTCTCAAGGGAAGTCAAGTTTTCTTCAACCATTTGAAAAAGAAAAATCATAGCAACAGCCCCAGTGATTCAGATCCCACATCCAGGATTGTACTAAACTTCGGTCAAACGACTCAAAACCCGAAGAGTAAGTGAACTAGAAACTATGAGAGGCTGCGAGCCACAGGTGAGGTTCAGATTCACGCTTCCGAGACTTGAAATGCATCAAATAGAAACCGGCTCAGCCACAAACCTAACATGTGGGTAACTTGATCATCAACCCACAAGCGGGGATGTGACACTGCGCCCACCTTCCAGGTCCACCTCCCAGTCAACAGGCCTCTATTAGCAGCCACACAAACAAACCATAGTACTGTACCTCCTCGGGCAAGCTGACCACCAAATCATTTTTCGTCTGTCCGACCAGCGCCTGCCAGAAGTATTCACTGCATGCGGCCAGCACAGCTCGGTGGGCCCGGAACTCCTTCCTTTCCACGATCAGGGTCACGTCACAGAGAATATCCTTTTTGCGCTGGTCATTGAGGCCCAGGAGGATGTTGGTGCAGTGGACTGTGGACTCATACACATACATGGGGGAGTCAGGCTTCTCATCCACAGACATGCCGTTCACACCCTGAAAGAGAGCAAGCCAGCCTGGGTCATCACGGCTCCCTGCGTCAGAGAGACGGTGAGAAAGGATGCAGACCTCCTGTGAACCACCACCCTGATGGAGCCAGGCTGAGAGGCGCAGAACTGTCTGTTAGCATCTTATGCTCAGTTAGCACCGTGAACTCATAAAACATCTGGAAAGTCGTGTTCTATGGCTGACTTTTCTCCTTTCCCCTTACTGCGTCTTTTTAAACCCCAATGGAAACAAAGCCAGGTCTTTTAATGGAACACCCCAAACACTCAAAACACATACCACTTTAAAACTTGGTAGTTTTGATTTTGTTAGTGGACTGAAAGGGAACTTTCACACATACTCAGTCCCAGTGCAAGTATTAACTGAGCTTTGTGTTAAGAGGAAATGAATCATTCAGAAGTATTGGCAATGCTGCCTTGATGAAGCACGTGTTTAAGTTTCTGAGCTGAAATTTGGCTAAGACGCCAAGCGGTTAAACATCTAATCACAATGCGTAATTTAACATGGGAACTAAATGGACTGTGTATGATGGAGTGGATGTTGCCACTTATCTACCGCAATTGCCCTCCACCACTTTAAGCACAGCTACCATAATGCTACTACTGTCATGAAAGGCTCTTGAAAAGAAGTGGAAGTGTGCTATCATTACTCCAGCAGACTGGATGTACAGTCTCTTCAAGGAAATACAGTATATCACGTTAGCAGTCCAAAAAAAAGATATATTCAACAGTGAAGATTACTTTTACAAAGGGGTTCTTTGCTTTAAAAAGTGTCCACTGACGAATTTAAAAAATCTAATTAATTTACCTAACAGTTGCGCTAGTGGTAAAGAACCTACCAGCCAATGCAGGAGACATAAGAGATGTAGGTTTGATCCCTGGGTCAGGAAGATCCCCTAGAGTAGAAAATGGCAACTCATTCCAGTATTCCTGCCTGGAAAATCCCATGGACAGAGGAGCCTGGCAGGCTATAGTCCATGGGGTCACAAGAGTCAGACATGACTGAAGTGACTTAGCATGCAACAGTTTTCCAGTAATGTTTACACTAGTATGAATTTCAATAGTGAGTCTTACTTTCTTTTTGGCTTTATTCTTATTTATTTCATTTAAAAAAAATTTAAACAATTTTTTGGCAGTGTGGCCTGGCATTCGGGATCTTAGTTCCTTGACCAGGGATTGAACCCATGTCCCCTGCAGTGGAAGTGTGGAGTCTTAACTACAAGACTGCCAGAGAAGGCCTTCTTATTTATTTTTTTAAAGAGTTTTAACACACCATAAAAGTGCATAGCCTAGAGCATGTAACTTGACATATTTTGGCAGATATTCACAACTATGAAACAATACTAAGTCACTGCAGTTATGTCTAACTCTTTGCGACCCTATGGACTGTAGCCCACCAGGCTCTGTCCATGGGATTCTCCAGGCAAGAATACTGGAGTGGGTTTCCATTTCATTCTCCAGGGGATCTTCCTGACCCAGGGATGGAACCTGTGTCTCTTATGTCTCCTGTACTGGCAGGTGGGTTCCTTACCACTAGTGTCACCTGGGAAGTCCAAAAATGTATTCTCCGAATACAGTAGTCCCTTGGTATCCACTGGAATTGACTCCAGGACTGCCCACAAATACCCAAAGCCATGGATTTTGAAACCATAATCACAATCAATACATTGAACATACTCTTCACCACTAAGTCTCTTTACATCCCTTAACAATCTTTCCCTTGCACTCCTCCATTCACCTACTGATGGATACTTGGGTATTTCCAGCTTTGGGTTGTTACAAATAAAGCTCCTCTGGATTAGTGTATAAATCTCTGTATGAATGTAAGCTTTCATTTCTCTCATGTAAACACCTAGAAATAGAATTGATGGATCATTTTCTATGCGTAAGTCTAACTTATAAAGAAACAGCCCCTGTTTTCTAAAGTGGCTGTGCCATTTTACATTTTCAATGGCAATGGATGAGAGTTCACTTCTTTCCCATCCTTGCCACCATGTGGTATGGTCAGCCTTTCCAAGTTGGGTAGTTATCACAGGTGCACTGTGGTATCGCTCAGTGATTTCAGTTTGCTTTTCTCCAGTGACTGAAGATATTGAGAATCTTTCATGTGCTTATTTGTCATCTATCCATTTTCTCGGTAGAGCATTTAATCTCAGAGTCGTGGGTTCATGTCCCACGTTGAGTGATGTGTTGGGGTTTCCCTGGTGGCTCAGATGGTACTGCTTGCAGTGCAGGAGACCTGAGTTCAATCCCTGAGTCAATAAGATGCTCTGGAGAAGGCAATGGCAACCCACTCCAGTACTTGTGCCTGGAGAGTCCCATAGCAGAGGAGCCTGGTAGGCTTATGGTCCATGGGGTCGCAAAGAGTCGGGTGTGACCAAGCGACTTTCATACCTATTTTCTGGAGAGATTCTTTGCCCATTTTATACTGGGTTCTTTCCTTATTACTGAGTTTTGAATGTTCTTTATAAAAGTTCTTAATAAAAGTCTATCAGATAAGTGATTTACAAATGTTTTCTCCGAGTCTATAGCTTGTTTTATTCTCTTAGCAGTGTCTTTCAAAAAGCAGAAAATCTTCATTTGATGAAGTCCAGTGAGCAATTTTTTCTTTAATAATCATGCTTTTGGTGTCATATCTAAAAACCCTTTGCACAAACCAAGGTCACATCTTTTGTCAGATTTACAACTAGATATTAATATTTTAATGCAATTAGAAATGGTTTTGTTTTTAACTTAAATTTCTGATTTTTCATTGTGAGTATACAGATATATAAATTATTTTTGCATATTCATATTGTATCCTGCAGCTTTGTATAACTTGCTTATCAGTTCCCATGGACTTTTCAGGGCCTGGAGTTTTAATTATAAATTCAATTTAAAAACCACTGAAATTTATTGGCATAAAGTTACACATAATATTTCCTTATATTCCTTTAATATCAGTAAAATCTGATCAATGGCACCTCTCAGCCTCTAGATACTAGAAATTTGTGTCATGTCTTTTTTCTGATCACTTTAGCTCAAGATTTATCAATTTTATTGATATTCTCAAAGAACAAGCTTTTGCTTAAATTGATTACTTTCTGTTTTCTATTATACTGAATTCTGCTCTCATTATTATATCCTTTCTTGTCCTTACTTTGGGTTTAATTTGCTCTTCTTTGCCAGTCTCCTAAGGTGGAAGTTGAATTCATTGACCTGAGATCTTTCATCTTTTCTAATGAAAACTTTAATGCTATACATTTCACTCTAGTTACTTTAGCAGCAAGAAATGTTGAGCTTTATTTTAATTCAGTTCAAAATACTTTCTAATTTTCATTTTGATTTCTTCCTTGATGCATATATTTTTGGAAATACATTAACAGTGAGTTCCCTACATACAAATGAGTTCCGTTTCAAGAGCATGTTTGTTTAAGTCCAATTTGTTCTTAAGTTCAACAAAGTTAGCCAAGGTACACAACTAACACAATCAGTTATAGGGTACTGCACTGCAATAGATTTATAATACTTTTCACACAAATAACACATAAAACACAAACAAACAAAAAACTCTGCTGGGAGAGAAGGAACCAGAAACCTAGCCTCTGCTCACACAGGTTTCAAGTGAGGAAGATCTGATAGCCTAGACCGTGGTATCCTGGACGAAATGGAGGGAACAAGACCCTTGAAGAGAAGTTACCATTAGGAAATGGAGAATTCAAACCTAGAAGGACATTTTGGCATAATATGTGGAGCTGATGCCACCAGTTCCTCTAGTCCTATGTATCTTAGTCCAGAGGTTTGTTCTAGGAGCCATGGCTGAGCAAGGGAATATAAACTAAACAAATATGCCACCTGGGAACCTAATGTGGAGTTCCACTGAGGTCTGAGTGGGGCTGATTGCTATATGGCAGGATTGGACAAGGGTTTACCTACCAGGCAGGAACAGTCATCAATAGTGATGAAGTCAAGGCAGCAGGTGGATTCTCAGATTCTAGTTCACAAATAAGATGGTCTCTTTCTGCAGATGACATACTATACATAGAAAACCCTAAACATGCCACCAGAAAACTACCAGAACTCATCAATTAATACAGTAAAGTTACAGGATACAAAATTAATATACAGAAACCTGTTGCATTTCTGTACACTAACAATGAAAAATCAGAACAAGAAATTAAGGAAACAATCTCATTTACTATTGCATCAAAAATAATAAACTATCTAGGAATAAACCTACCCAAGGAGGTAAAAGACCTGTAATGGGAAAACTGTAAGATCCTGATGAAGGATTTCTCTGGTGGCCTGGTGGCTAACTCCACGCCCCCAATGCAGGGGGCCTGGGTTAGATCCCTGATCAGGGAACTACATCTCACATGTTGCAGCTAAAGTTCACGTGCCTCAACTAAAGATTCAGTTCAGCCAAATAGATAAATAAACTAAGTGTTTTTAAAAAGATACTGATGGAAGAAACTGAAGATGACGCAAACAGCTGGAAAGATATACTGTGTTCTAGGACTGAATAATTAATACTGTTAAAATGACCATACTACCAAGGCAATCTACAGATTCAATGCAATTCCTATAAAACACCAAGGGGTTTTTTCACAGATGTAAAGTATAATTTAAAAAATTTTACGGAAACACTAAAGACTATGAATTACCGTAAAAATCTTGAGAAAGGACACTACTGGAGGCATCATGCTCCCTAGCTTCAGATTACAGTAAAAGCTAAAGTAGTCAAAACAGTGTGATATTGGCACAAAAACAGACACATAGATCAATGGAACAGAACAGAGCTCAGAAATAAACTCACACATTTATGGCCAATTAATCTATGATAAAGGAAGCAAGAATATACAATGGAGAAAACACAGTCTCTTCATTCAGTAAGTGGTGCTGGGAAAACCAGAAAGAATGATATTAAAATGTCACTCTTTATAAAATTAATGTCACATCATATATAAAAATAAACTCAAAATGGATTAAGGAAATAAATTTAAGAACATAAAAATCCTAGAAGAATACACAAGCAGAACACTCTTTGATATAAATTATAGCAATAGTTTTTGGATCTGTCTCATAAAGCAAAGGAAATAAAAACAAAAATAAACAAATGAGATCTAATTAGACTTAAATGTCTTTGTACAGCAAAGGAAACCATAAGAAAAAACAAAATGAAAAGACAACCTACAGAATAGGAGAAAATATTTGCAAATGATGTTACTGACAAGAGGTTAATATCCAAAATATATAAAAATCTCACACAACTCAATATCAAACAACAACAAGCAAACAACCCAAGCAAAAAATCAGCAGATCTAAATACACATTTCTCCAAAGAAGACATACTAATCGCCAACAATCACATGAAAACAGTCAGAAAGTCCATCAACAAAAAAATCTACAAAAATATGTGTACCTATGGTTGATTCGTGTTGATGTATCAGAAACCAACACAACATTGTAAAGCAATTATTCTCCAATTAAAAATAAAATTAAAAAACAAACACATACACACATACACAAGAGTCTACAAATAATAAATGCTGGACAGAGTGTGGAGAAAAGGGAACCCTTCTACACTATTGGTGAGAATGTAAATAGGTGTAGCTACTATGGAAAACGGTATGGAAGTTCTCTGAAAAACTAAAAAGAGGACTACCATATGATCCAGCAATCCTACTCCTGGGCATATACCTGGAGAAAACTCTCATTTGAAAAGATACATGCACTCCAATGTTCATAGCAGCACTACTTACACTAGTCAAGACATGGAAGCAATCTAAGAGTCAAGCAACAGATGAATCGAGATGATAAAGAGAGTATATATATGTGTGTGAAGTGAAGTGAAGTGAAGTGAAAGTCACTCAGTCGTTTCTGACTCTTTGTGACCCCATGGACCATTCAGTCCATGGAATTCTCCAGGCCAGAATATACATATATATATATATATATATTTGTGTATACACATGCAGACACACAATGGAATACTACTCAGATGTAACAAGAATGAAAATTTTCCATGTGCAGCAACATAGATGGGGTTGGCGGATATTGTGCTAAGTGAAATAAGTCAGACAGAGAAAGACAAAGACTGTATTGATATCACTTGTATGTGGAATCTAAAAAAAAAAAAATACAATATACTAGTGAATATAACAAAAAGGAAAAAGTATCTATCATTCCCATGACGCTGTTGCTAGACTCTAATATGTCTGAGGATTTTCTTGACTTTATTACATTATTCCTGGATAATCCTTCCAATGCCATGCCAAGCCCACTCTGTGCCTCTTGGTTTTTACATTCCTACCAGAGCTTATCATACCCCTCCCCATTGGCCCCTCTTCAAGCATAATGGAACATGATGTTTCTCTTCTTCTTTTAGAAATCAGTCAGCCCTTCCCATGCTCCAGCTATCATCGGTGCTCTTTAGGAATTCTGTCTAATATGTCTGTTCTGGACTGACCAATGCCAACCAGAAATCTGGTTCTCCTATCAATGCATTATGTTCTATTTTCTTTTTTTTACCTACCGTACTAATATAAAAACACATTTTTCCCCCCTAATGCAGCAAATCCTGAAATCTGTAGCAGGACCCATGGGATCTAAGAATGAAGTACTTTGTAGTGAGTAACAGCCCAGAATAGCATATAGGAATCTGACAGCCAGTCTTTACGCTAAGCATTAGACAATGTGTTAAAGTGTGCAGACATTAGCTGAAATCAGATTGTAAGGAAGCTTTCCAAAGGTTCTGATTTGGGTTTTGGCTGGATCTCATTCTTCTTTTTGTAGGCCAAAAAACCCCCCAGCTGCACAAGTACACACACATATACCCCAATCATCTTATCATATGGTTTGGCAGTAAAAGATAATTAGTATAATTTTATCAGAGTATGCTCATCCTCTCAAAAAGCTACACAGACCACAACTCTTATCATTCAAAGATGAAGTGTTAATGAATACAGACTTACTTGTTAACTCCCTCGTTCACTCCTCATTCACTATTGGGTCATATTCAGAAATTAAAACGTCTAACACTTAATTCTGAAGGTAAAAGTCTACATTGAAAAGCCAAGAAAAGAAAAAGAACTACAATGGGAAACCTGAAAAGTTTCAATTCACAAAAAAGTAGAACGTTAAGTTTTTCAGATAATGTGTCATGTTTAGAATGTTTCGTAAGAGAAGACATGAATATGCCTTGCAGGTAATGAAAATGACCAAACTACAAACCATTTCACTTGAAATTCCAACCACACTTCTCCTAGAAACAGTGCATTAAGTAAACACTTCTGTGAATCAAACACTAAATTATTTAGTATTTGCTGAGTAAATTTCTGCTCTTATGAAGCATTCTTTAAAAGTCACTTACTACAGAACTGTAAGGGTTAGTTTATATAAAAGAAAGTTATCAAGTCTATAGAAGTTTTAGAGTGCCATTAAAATTACGAAGTTTTACTTTGGGATTGGAAACACTTTTCAATCGCATCAGGACTCAAACTTCTTACTTAAAGTGGAAAGCAATCCAATTTTGGCATTTTCTAATGGAAAACTGCAGTGCCTGTCACTTAATGTCTCTAATGCCTTTAGATAGCTAAATTGAGGGCCTGACATGGAGCACTAAAACGTTCCATGTTCTTTATTTACTCAAACACTCCATCTGCGTGTGTACTAGTTAGTGGCTAGGGAACTGAAATTTAAGGCCGTTATTAGGAGGAAGCACTTAGAATTATATCATCAAATCCTTAATAGCTCTGAATGGTTCTCCTACTTCAACATAAACTTCCATTTTCCTTGACCTTTCAGGAGGAAGTTCAATTTACTGATACAGTTTGTGACAATGGTTTTTACTGTGCAGTTGAAAAAAATTAGGAACCATCCTAACAGGCCCCAATTTCAGTGGTAATTTTAGCTGTTGATGTTGTTGTTTTACTTCTTATAAACAGAGCCAAATAAAAAAGAATCGAAACTTTCAAACTACTGGGTAACATAATATTAGTGACAATGGCTAGCATTTACATTTTCAAAAGTAAACTGGAAGTCTTCCTTGGCAGTCCAGTGGTTAAGACTGCACTTTCACTGTAGGGAGTGTGGGTCCCATCGCTGGCCAGGGAACTAAGATGTTGCATTCTGAGTGGTGTGGCCATACACAAACAAAAACAGAAGTACATTCATGCTATGGCTTCATTAAAAAAAAAAAAAAGTAAACTATTTGTCCAGGCACAGTATGATAGGGAGACTGAGCTGGAAGAAATACCAGCATGTTGGCAGCAGATGGCATGTAATAATCTAAAGGCAATAAAGAATTAAAGACTTACTGCATATCCACAATACTGGAAAGAACTGGAAAATTAGATAAATAAAGTGTTTGTGAAGATACAAAGCCACAGGGACTCATACACTGACCACTGGTTCAGATTTCTTGGGAAACACTTTGGCATTATCTAAGAGTTGACTCATTGGAAAAGACTCTGATGTGGGAGGGATTGGGGGCAGGAGGAGAAGGGGATGACAGAGGATGAGAAGGCTGGATGGCATCACTGACTCGATGGACGTGAGTCTGAGTGAACTCCAGGAGTTGGTGATGGACAGGAAGGCCTGGCATGCTGCGATTCATGGGGTCACAAAGAGTCGGAAATGACTAAGCGACTGAACTGAACTGAATGAAGTTGAAGATTGTCACTCAGTAATTCCGTTCTGAGACTACACACAAGTGATGCTTCTGCATGTCTGTAGCAGAACTCTGGACAAGAGTGGTCACAGCAGTGTCGTTCAGCTTCTAACTGGAAACAACGCAATGTCAGCTGGTAGCAGAATGAATGAACACACTGAGGTATATGCATATATTGTTTTAATGGAAGAATACAGAGCAAATTAGAGTCATATGCAACATGGACAAATCTCACAAACCAAACATTGAGTACTGAGCTAGAGAAGCAAGGCACAAAATAACAACACGGTTGGATTCCATGGACATCAAGTTCAAAAACAGATAAAACTTCAGTATCTATGGATACACACATAGGTGGTGAAACTAAAAAAAGGACTCAGGACTTGCCTGGTGGGCCAGTGGTTAAAACTCCATGCTCCCAATTCAGGGGGCACTGGTTCAATCTCTGGTCTGGGAACTAAGATCCCACATGCAATGCAACAGGGCCAAAAAATAAAAACAGAAAAAAGAAAAAGACACAGAAGGGAGAGACTTATTAGAAAGTGGTACTGGGAAGGTCTCAGGGGTGCTGCTACAAAGTTCTATTTCTTGACATCAGTGATAGGCAGATATTTGTTTGCTTTTTATTGAATTATACATTTGCTTACGCACTTTTCTTTTTCTACATTGTATTTTATCAAAAAACCCCTATGATTGTGTCCTCAGACACTCAGTTGTATCCACCTCTTTGAAACTCCATGGAATGGAGCCCACCAGGCTCCTCTGTCCATGGAATTTTGGAATGGGTTGCCATTTTCTACTCCAGGGGATCTTCCTGACCCAGGGATTAACCAGCATCTCTTGCATTGCAGGCAGACTCTTCACCACTGAGCCCTCTCGCTCTAAATGGAAGATTTTAGGAATGCGTTTACAGCTCAAGTTCCCTACCTCAGGTTCAGTGACTTAACTACAAAGGTCCTGGGGTTGACTTTGGGTTTTAAAGAAAAATATATACCCACATCTTATAACCTACAATTTAAGGTCTGAAGGGACCTTAAAGGCAATCAAATATAGCTGGATATTTTAAATAAGAATCTTCAAAAATGGGCAGAATACAGGGACAAGGCCCTTCAGGAGGTGGTGAGACATCTGAGAACAGGCTTATTTCCAAACAAGCCTCTTTTCAGAGATCTCATGTTTCATCTTCTCTCTCTGAAAACCCAATCACTTCAATGCACTTCCACTTCCTTATCTATAAAATGAGGAAATGGACTAGGTGACCTGCAAGGTATTTCTAGTTTTAATTTCAATGGTTCTGTGAAAGTATAGAAAGTTTAAGAAAAACTTGAAATGTGAGCTTTTCTAAGTACAGTCTCGAAAAATCTTTTTTTTTTTTTGATTTTTTTTTTGGAAGTTAGAGATGCTCAAAATAACATAGCTGGTTGGAATGGAGAAATACCACCACAAAACTTTTGGGAAAGATGAACAAGAAAGGAAGACTTTCCCCAAAACAATCCGAACTTTTTCTCCTTAAAAACAAGTCAACCCAAAGGAAGGATGGATCAAGGGCCAATTTGTTCATACGAATGGGAAGCAGTGCCCACTGGGACTGAACAATGGTTCAACACCTTGCTCTCTTCTCATCCTGCTCCCCTCAAAGAGGGCTGTGGTGTGCAGGATGGGTTCTCAGAAACTGTAGCTCTTGAATCAAGTGGGGTGTCCATCAGCTCCTCCTATCGGAATCCCCACCCAGTGATGTCAGGTGACACAACAGTGATGTCAGGCTGTTCAGGAGCCAGGAGGAGGTTATGATTTGGATTTGGCAATCACATAGGACATATACTGTCATTTCAAAAAGCAGATGAAAGAATACATGCTTTGAAATCAGTGGAGGAAAGGGATTCCATGCCAGGCTGTTCAAGATACACAATTATTCTGTCATACAGAGTCAAGTAAGTCAGAAGGAGAAAAACAAATATCGTATAATAACACATAAATATGGAATCTAGAAAAGTGGTACTGAAGAATCTATTTTCAGAGCAGGAAGGGAGACACAGACATAGAGAATGGACGCATGGACCCAAAGGGGTAAGGCAAGTAGAGAGTGGGACAAATTGAGAAAGTAGCCCTGACATATTCTCCAGGTAAGAATACTGGAGTGGGTTGCCATTCCCTTCTCCAGGGGATCTTCCCCACCCAGGGATCAACCCAGGTCTCCTGCATTGCAGGCAGATTATTTACCTTCTGAGCCACCAGGGAAACCCACTATATACACTATTATGTGTAAAATATATAGCTAGTGGAAAGCCGCTGTATAGCATTGGGAGCTGAGTTTGGTGCTCTGTGATGACCCAGAGGGGTGGGATGTGGGGGCTTGCAGGGAGGCTTAAAGAAGGAATGGATATATGTATATATATGGCTGAGTCACACTGTTGAACAGCAGAAACTGATACAACACTGTAAAGCAATTATATTCCAATTTAAAAAATGATAAACAATTATTGTCAGTGGGGTTTGGGTGATGGTGGGGTGGGGGTAAGGGAGGAGTGTAGGCAGGGAGGAAGTGTGGAATTAGGAATGGAGAGATTGGAAATATGCGACTCTGCCATCATCTCCTCTGCTCGTCTTTTCTATATTTTGATGCCTGCTTTTGGTTCTTTTGTGGCCAGCTCCCAGCTAAGGGTATAGCTGAAGCCCCCATTTATTCCGCCGGGGTAGGTCCATTCCTACCCTTGGCTATCTTGTCACTTCCAGTTTGTCTCCGTTCCTACTTCTTTGTATCCGTGTTCTCCATTTATATTCATTTCTCATACATCAATCTCTGCTTCCTATTAGCATTTGCTTCTTGCACATTAGGAGTTAGAGGACAGAAAGAAGTCATTTCCCTTCTCCATTTTCTCTATCAGGGCATCTGTGTGAATTGTTCTCTCCTGGTGTTCCTTTCCAGCCAGAGAAATATGACCCTAGAGCCTCACGCTGCTAATGTGAGAAGAAATTATGAACAGTGATTAGGAGGCTAAATGAGGGTGGTGGAACCTATTTACTTCATTAAGGTTCCTTCAGGGAAAATGCAAGAATGGGAAACTGAGAGATAAGGGTTAATACTCAAAGAATAAAAGATCCATTTGACTCAGAGCAATCTTCAGTCTGCCTGGATTCTATCAGACGCCCTTCTCCATGGGGAAATCATTACAGAGAAATGACATGCAAAGTGCACCATAAAGCATCTGAGTCAAACCAGAGAGAGGATGACTCAACGGATCATTTTACGTTTTAATAGAAGGTGCTGCAGATTTGTATCCAGTGCACCGTTCGACACGGGGCGCGCACTCCCCCCTCTAAAACTTCTCCATCGGGTGGGAGGGGAGTTCCCAGAACTTGACAGAAATTATTCTGTCTTAGAGAAGCACCAAGTCAAAACTCACAACAGAGAATCAAAGACTAAGAAAAGACAACTGATAGTCAAATGCAGAAACAAAGGGAGCCTGCGAGTCTGTCTAATTCCAACTTTAGCATTACTGTCAGATCTCAGACTGTCAAAAAACTGAACTCAGTAATTAGTGGACTTCAAATCTGATAAAGGGGGTGGAAGAAAGAAAAGGGAGAGAGAGGGAGGGAAGGAAAGAAGGGAAGAGGAAGGAGAGAGAGGGGCCAGAAAAGGAAAAAAGAATATTTAAGTGTTATCATTAAAAAATTTTGCTCCTTGAATTCATTTCAATAGGTAACCGTGTCATTCATTTCAGAAGTTTACTCACCAGGTCAGTGACAATGCTAGGCTTGGTTATTGATGTGAAGAAACCACGTTAACAAAGCCATTGTTTCCTGGGCTAGTTGTCTGGGCTAGTTACTGCTTGTAAGTGCTAAAACGTGTAAGTTGCCAAAGGTAAAATCATCTGATATAGTACAGTGCTATAGATAGTGCTACCTAGAGAAGGAATCATCAAACCTAACTCTTTCTCAGGGAAAGGAGTAGGGGTAGGCTCACCTCCAGATGCACTTTTGACAGAAAGGTCTGCCTGTATATAAAAAACATCTCCAGTTATGTGGCTGTTCATCCCTGTGATCTCTAGCAATGGCTGTTCCGCTTCCTGAGAAGGTATGCTGTTTACAGGTGGGAAAGAAAACAAAACTGAGTTTCTGTGACTTGGCAGAAAGACAGCTTTCACAGAAAAGGTACTGAATAAGAGGAAACTTGGTTCTTTCATGCACTGGGGTCTTTTGGACAATGTGATTCTGTTCTGAAATTTTGTCGTCTTTGCAGAGATGCAGGCTGGCATGGATGAATTTCAGATTGCAAGATGATTCAGCTGGTAACAAAACAAAACTCGGCACCCATGGCAGCAGAGCCCAATCAAGGCATCAAGGCAGAGGAGTCATCTGGTTTGAGGGTCCTTTTGGGAGACGCTTTGGAAATGGTCGGTGGATTTTCCACTAAAGCCTAGGCACCTTCACTCCTGTTTTTCCATTTCAAAATGATTAAAACCATGAAGCTAAGACCATTGCTTGGCAGTCTGTTAAATCTCACATCAGGTAATAAAAGCACTTGGACCATCTGTCACCAAGAAGGAGATCAAACAGAGCTGGAATATGAACACACAGGTGAAGTGCGCTCCTGGGAGGATGCGGGAATGGCAAGAGGTCAGTGAAGAGAGATAAGGGGAAGGATGTGTTCGGAGCCTTCTAAGTCCCTGTCCTGTCCTTGGCAGCTTCTCAGTGTGATGAGAAAGATATGCCTCAGATACAGCACAGTCTGTTAGGAAGAGATTTTGTTCTAACTCACTCATTGTAAAAAGTCATATTTGCACTGCCATGGCGGAGAAAATACCCTTCTCCAAACGGAAAGAAAGAGGTATGACCAGACTGTAACAGAGAAGCATCCAGAAGCATTCAGAAGTACCAGGCAGGAAGAGACTACTCAGTACTTTCTTTCCTTTCCTTTTGTTTTGGGTTCTGGGTAAGTTCTCTCTTTTTAAAATAAAAGTATAGTTGATGTACAATATTATATAAATTATGGATGTACAATACAGTGATTCATGATTTTTAGAGGTTATACTTCATTCATAGTTATTATAAAATATTGGGGATATTGCCTGTGTTGTACAATATATCTTGGTAGCTTATTTTATACCTAGTAGCTTGTATCACTTACTTCCCTATTCCTATTGCCCCTTCCTTCCCCACTGGTAACCACTAGAGCTTGTTCTCTATCTGTGAGTCTGCTTTTTTTTGTTATAGTCACTAGGTTGTTGTATTTTTTAGATTCTATGTATGAATGATAGCAGACGGTATTTTTCTTTCTGTCTCAGTGCTTTCTTGATTCTGCAGTGTACTTGATTCCTATTTCTCCTTCCAACCCTAGACAGAGGGCCCTCCACTTGAGTTTCTGCTCTCCCACCTCTTGGCTGTGGGACATTGGGTACATTAATTAATGTACCCAATTAGACTCTGTAATCCTTGGTTTTTCCATCTGCAAAATGACTATGTGAAGATTAAATGAGATGAAGAAATAAGATATTTGAGCTTCCCTGGTGGCTCAGACAGTAAAGAATCTACCTGCAATGCAGGAGACCCAGGTTTGATTCCTGGTTTGGGAAGATCCCCTGCAGAAGGAAATGGCAACCCACTCCAGTATTCTTGCCTGGGCAATTCCATGGACAGAGAAGCCTGGCAGGCTACAGTCCACGGAGTCACAGAGTCGGACACGACTCAGCAACTGACTATATGGAACTATTCAACTAGTTCAATAAGGTATTTAAGATGGTCTTTGTTTTACAGTAAACACTCCACAAATGGAAACTATAATTATGAAAGGAAAATGAATTTTCTTTGTACATTATAAAATATTTGTAATTCTGCACAGAATGAGAGTTTCTTATATTGAGGCAAACCCAAACTGTATGAAGAGTGAGGTATGTATTTGTTTGCTAGATTCTCCTGCTTAATTAAACCTGAGGAAAGCCAATTTGCCTGATTTCTATCCACAGTCTGGAAGAAAATGATGCAATAATGTGTGGGATCTGGTGTTTTCTGGCAACTTTGACCATGACGTCACTGCAGCCTTCCCTCTCTAACATCCATAATGATCGTGAATTGGGCAGCAGATTTGAGAGCTTTCTGAGAAGCAGAAAGTACTCTGCTTGCATCAGGAACAATCCTCTCCAACATTTGACTAATTCTACACATGATTATGGTGGTACACATGATTATATTATTAATATCAAGAGTGTCTGCTCTGCTGGGCACTTAACCCTGATATATTTCTCCCTCATGCCAAGAGAAGGCATCTGGCAGATGGGGGGAGGCTTGTCCTGATTCTCATCTAACAAAGCTTCCAAAAGATTCCATCCCATCAATGCTTGTTAGAAGGATGAGCTTTGAACAGTCCACCTTCTATGACAGGCTTTCCCAGTTTTCTCCCTTTGAAACCTTTTGCATGTTTCATACAAATCAGAACCTTCCTGAATCTTCAGAGACAGCGTGTGTAGCAGTGGCCAGCCAGGCTCTGGAGCCAGTCTGCCGGCATCTGCATACCGACTAGAAGCTTTCTGTGAGGATCCCTCTTCTGTAATCCAGTTGTCGTGAGGAGCAAGCAAGCTAAAGCAAAAAGTGCCTGGAGCAATTCCTGGAGTATAGAGTCAGCGTGCACTAAGCGCTGTGTCAGCAGGGTGAATAGAAGCAGGACAGTGCGACGGTCGATGACAGCCACCCGGCCGGCTTGGAATCCTGATTCTGCCACTCGTTTCTGGCCCAACCTCCATCAACACATAATTTTTTTGGGCCTCATTCTTCTGATTTATACAAAAAGGGTATGATAAAGAATACCTACCCTGTAGGCTCATGAGGATGAAAGCATTCCACGTGTGTGTCTGTTCATTAATTCACTCATTCAGTATGCAGTATGTGGCCAATAAAATTAGCTCTTCTCTCTCAACATGCCAACTGTTTCCATCCACTTTTCATTCCCAGACTGATGACAGCTTACCTTTTTTTTTTTAAATTTTTTTCTCTGGTATTGAGCTACATGGGCTGCTTATATATTTTGCAAATTAATTATTTGTCAGTTGGTTTGTTTGCTATTATTTCTCCCATGCTGAGGGTTGTCTTTTCACCTTTCTTATGGTTTCCTTCATTGTGTGAAAGCTTTTAAGTTTAATTAGATCCCATTTGGTTATTTTTGCTTTTATTTCCATTACTCTAGGACATGGGTCATAGAGGATCTTGCTCTGATTTATGTCAGAGAGTGTTCTGCTTATATTTTCATCTAAGAGTTTTAAGTTTCTGGTCTTACATTCAGGTCTTTAATCCATTTTGAGTTTGTTTTCATGTATGGTGTTAGGAAAAATATACAAGACGCTCATGCAGCTCAATACCAGAAAAATAAACAACCCAGTCAAAAAGTGGGCAGAAGACCTAAACAGACGTTTCTCCAAAGAAGACATACAGATAGCTAATAAACATATGAAAAGATGCTCAACATCATTCATTATTGGTGGTTGAGTCACTAAGTCATGCTCAACTCTTGCAACCCCATGGACTGTAGCCTGTCAGGATCCTCTGTCCATGGGATTCTCCAGGAAAGAATACTGGACTGGGTTGCCATTTCCTTCTGCAAGGGATCTTCCTGACCCAGGAATCGAACCCAGGTCTCCTGCATAGCAGGCAGATTCTTTACTAACTGAGCTATAAAGCAAATCAAAACTACAGTAAGGTGTCATTTCACACTGGTTATAATGGCCATCATCAAAAAGTCTACAAACAATAAGCACTGGAGAGGGTATGGAGAGAAGAGAACCTTCTTACACTGTTGGTGGGGATGCAAATTGATTCAGCCATTATGGAAAACAGTATGGAGATTCCTTAAAAAAAAAATAGGAATAAACTGCCATATGACCCAGATCCCATTACTGGGCATATACCTGGAGGAAACCATAATTGAAAAAGACACACTATACCCTAATGTTCACTGCAGGACTATTTCCAATAGCTAGTACCTGGAAGCAACCAGACGTCCATTGACAGATGAATGGATAAGGAAGGAAGTTACGTTACATATATACAATGGAATATTACTCAACTACAAACTCTAGTACTTTGGCCACCTCATGCAAAGAGCTGACTCATTGGAAAAGACTCTGATGCTGGGAGGGATTGGGGGCAGGAGGAAAAGGGGACAACAGAGGATGAGATGGCTGGATGGCATCACTGACTCGATGGATGTGAGTCTGAGTGAATTCTGGGAGTTGATGATGGACAGGGAGGCCTGGCGTGCTGCAACTCATGGGTCACAAAGAGTCGGATACGACTGAGTGACTGAACTGAACTGAACTGATACAGAGAAATGCATTTGAGTCAGTTCTAATCAGGTGGATGAACTCAGAGCCTATTACACAGTGAAGTAAATCAGAAAGAGAAAGAAAAACATCTGTATATTAACATACATGTAAGGAATCTAGAAAGATAGCACTGACAATCCTATCTGCAGGGCAGACAGGAGACACGGACATAAAGAACAGACTTTGGGACACAGTGTGGGAATGTGAGGGTGCGATGACGGGAGAGGACAGCACTGAAACATATATGTTACCATTTGTAAAACAGACAATCAGGGGAGGTTCAATGTAAGACTCAGGAAACCCAAAGCCAGTGCTCCGTGACAACCTAGAGGGCTGGGATGGGGAGGGAGGCGAGAAAGGAGTTCAAGAGGGAGAGGACATATGTATAGCTATGGCCAACTCACGTTGATGTAAGGCAAAAACCACCACAATATTGTTAAGTAATTATCCTTTAATTAAAAAATGTAAAAATGTAAAAAAAAAGGAAGTGGAGAAAAATGAACAGTTTTTAAAATTGAAGAATAATTGATTTATAATGTTCAGATGTAAAGCAATGTGATTCAGACATATATATATGTATCAGTCAGTTCAGTCGCTCAATCATGTCTGACCTTTTGCAACCCCATGGACTGCAGCACCCCAAGCTTCCCTGTCCATCACCAACTCCCAGAGCTTACTCAAACTCATGTCCACAAGTTGGTGATGCCATCCAACCATCTCATCCTCTGTTGTCCCCTTCTCCTCCCACCTTCAATCTTTCCCAGCATCAGGGTCTTTTCCATTAAGTCATTTCTTTGCATCAGGTGGCCAGTGTTGGAGTTTCAGCTTCAGCATCAGTCCTTCCAATGAAAATTCAGGACTGATTTCCTTTAGGATGGACTGGTTGGATCTCCTTGCAGTCCAAGGGACTCTCAAGAGTCTTCTCCAACACCACAGTTCAAAAGCATCAATTCTTCAGCGCTCGGCTTTCTTTATGGTCCATCTCTTACAGCCATACATGACTACTGGAAAAACCACAACTTTGACTGGACCGATCTTTGTCAGCAAAGTAATGTCTCTGCTTTTTAATATGCTGTCTAGGTTGGTCATAACTTTTCTTCCAAGGAGCAAGCATCTTTTAATTTCATGGCTGCAGTCACCATCTGTAGTCATTTTGGAGCCCCCAAAATAAAGTCTCTCAGTTTCTATTGTTTCTCCATCTGTTTGCTATGAAGTGATGGGACCAGATGCCATGATCTTCGTTTTCTGAAGTTGAGTTTTAGGCCAACTTTTTCACTGTCCTCTTTCGCTTTCATCAAGAGGCTTTTGAGTTCCTCTTCACTTTCTGCCATAAGGGTGGTGTCATCTGCATATCTGAGGTTATTGATATTTCTCCGGGCAGTCTTGATTCCAGCCTGTGCCTCTTCCAGCCTAGCGTTTCTCATGTACTCTGCATAGAAGTTAGATAAGCAGGGTGACAATATACAGCCTAGATGTACTCCTTTTCCTGTTTGAAACCAGTCTATTGTTCCATGTCCAGTTCTAACTGGTGCTTCCTGACCGGCATATAAGTTTCTCAAGACGCAGGTCAGGTGGTCTGGGATTCCCATCTCTTTTTCAGAATTTTCCACAGTTTACTGTGATCCACACAGTCAAAGGCTTTGGCATAGTCAATAAAGCAGAAATAGATGTTTTTCTGGAACTCTCTTGCTTTTTCCATGATCCAGCGGATGTTGGCAATTTGATCTCTGGTTTCTCTGCCTTTTCTAAAACCAGCTTGAACATCTAGAAGTTCCTGGTTCACGTACTGCTGAAGCCTGGCTTGGAGAATTTTGAGCATTACTTTAGCGTGTGAGATGAATGCAACTGTGTGGTAGTTTGAGCATTCTTTGGCATTGCCTTTCTTTGGGATTGGAATGAAAACTGACCTTTTCCAGTCCTGTGGCCACTGCTGAGTTTTCCAAATTTGCTGGCATATTGAGTGCAGCACTTTCACAGCATCATCTTTTAGGATTTGAAATAGCTCCACTGGAATTCCATTACCTCATATATGTAAACCTATTCTTTTTCTGATTCTCTTCCACTATCGGTGATTCATTTGTGACATTGTACAGGTGGCAGTTATCAAGACCATCCCCAAGAAAAAGAAATGTAAAAGGGTCAAGTGGTTGTCTGAGGAGGCCTTAGAAATAGCTGATTGCAATTGTGTGGTAGTTTGAGCATTCTTTGGCATTGCCTTTCTTTGGGATTGGAATGAAAACTGACCTTTTCCAGTCCTGTGGCCACTGCTGAGTTTTCCAAATTTGCTGGCATATTGAGTGCAGCACTTTCACAGCATCATCTTTTAGGATTTGAAATAGCTCCACTGGAATTCCATTACCTCATATATGTAAACCTATTCTTTTTCTGATTCTCTTCCACTATCGGTGATTCATTTGTGACATTGTACAGGTGGCAGTTATCAAGACCATCCCCAAGAAAAAGAAATGTAAAAGGGTCAAGTGGTTGTCTGAGGAGGCCTTAGAAATAGCTGAGAAAAGAAGAAAAGTGAAAGGAGAAGGCAAAGTGAAGGCAAAAGTGAAAGGCAAAGGAGAAGAGGAAAGATAAACCTGATGCAGAGTTCCAAAGAAAGAATAGCAAGGAGAGATAAGAAAGCCTTCCTCAGCGATCAATGCAAAGAAATAGAGGAAAGCAATAGAATGGGAAAGACTAGAGATCTCTTCAAGAANAGGCAAAAGTGAAAGGCAAAGGAGAAGAGGAAAGATAAACCTGATGCAGAGTTCCAAAGAAAGAATAGCAAGGAGAGATAAGAAAGCCTTCCTCAGCGATCAATGCAAAGAAATAGAGGAAAGCAATAGAAGGGGAAAGACTAGAGATCTCTTCAAGAAAATGAGAGATACCAAGGGAACATTTCATGCAAAGATGGGCTCAATAAAGGACAGAAATGGTATGGACTTAACAGAAGCAGAAGATATTAAGAAGAGGTGACAAGAATACACAGAAAAACTATACAAAAAAGATCATCATAACCCAGATATCCACAATGGTGTGATCACTCACTGAGAGTCAGTCATCTTGGAAAGTGAAGTCAAATGGGCCTTAGGAAGCATCACTATCAACAAAGCTAGTGGATGTGATGGAATTCCAGTTGAGCTATTTCAAATCCTAAAAGATGATGCTGTGAAAGTGTTGCGCTTAATATGCCAGCAAATTTGGAAAACTCAGCAGTGGCCACAGGACTGGAAAAGGTCAGTTTTCATTCCAATCCCAAAGAAAGGCAATGCCAAAGAATGCTCAAACTACCGCACAATTGCACTCATCTCACATGCTAGTAAAGTAATGCTCAAAATTCTCCAAGCCAGGCTTCAGCAATAAGTGAACTGTGAACTTCCAGATGTTCAAGCTGGATTTAGAAAAAGCAGAGGGACCAGATATCAAATTGCCAACATTCGTTGGATCATCGAAAAAGCGAGAGAGTTCTGGAAAAAAGTCTACTTCTGCTTTATTGACTATGCCAAAGCCTTTGACTATGTGGATCACATCAAACTGGAAAATTCTTCAAGAGATGGGAATACTAGACCACCTGACCTGCCTCCTGAGAAATCTGTATGCAGGTCAAGAAGCAACAGTTAGAACTGGACATGGAACAACAGGGAAAGGAGTACGTCAAGGCTGTATACTGTTACCCGGCTTATTTAACTTATAAGAAGAGTACATCATGTGAAATGTTGAACTGGATGAAACACAAGCTGGAATCAAGATTTCCATGAGAAATACCAATAACTTCAGATATGCAGATGACCCCACACTACGGCAGAAAGTGAAGAAGAACTAAAGAGCCTCTTGATGGAAGTGAAAGAGGTAAGTGAAAAAGTTGGCTTAGAAAACGAAGATCATGGCATCTGGTCCCATCACTTCATAGCAAGTAGATGGGGAAACAATGGAAACTGAGAGACTTTATTTTGGGGGCTCCAAAATGACTACAGATGGTGACTGCAGCCATGAAATTAAAAGATGCTCTCTCCTTGGAAAAGTTATGACCAACCTAGACAATATATTAAAAAGCAGGGGCAATACTTTGCTGACAAATGTCTGTCCAGTCAAAGTTGTGGTTTTTCCAGTAGTCATGTATGGCTGTAAGAGATGGACCATAAAGAAAGCCGAGCGCTGAAGAATTGATGCTTTTGAACTGTGGTGTTGGAGAAGACTCTTGAGAGTCCCTTGGACTGCAAGGAGATCCAACCAGTCCATCCTAAAGGAAATCAGTCCTAAATATTCATTGGAAGGACTGATGCTGAAGCTGAAACTCCAACACTTTGGCCACCTGATGCAAAGAAATGACTTAATGGAAAAGACCCTGATGCTGGGAAAGATTGAAGGTGGGAGGAGAAGGGGACAACAGAGGATGAGATGGTTGGATGGCATCACCAACTTGATGGACATGAGTTTGAGTAAGCTCTGGGAGTTGGTGATGGATAGGAAAGACTGCCGTGCTACAGTCCATGGGGTCACAAAGAGTTGGACACTACTGAGGGACTGAACTGAACTGAAGTGAATATGGTACTTCCCTGGTGGCTCAGTGGTAAAGAATCCACCTGCCAATGCAGGAGACAGAGGTTCGATCTCTCTGTTAGGAGGATTCCACATGCCACTGAGCAGGCAAGCCTGTGAGCCACAATTATTGAGCTTGCGTTCTACAGCCCAGGAGCCACAACTACTGAGCCCACATGCTACAACTATTGAAGCTCATGTGACTTAGAGACAGTGCGCCGCAACAAGAGAAGCCACCACGATGAGAAGCTGAAGCACTACAACCAGAGAACAGCCCCCATCACTGCTACTAGAGAAAAGCCCATGCAGCAACGAAGACCCAGGACAGCCACAAAAACAGACAGACGCTGAATACAGTTCCCTGTGCTATACAGTAGGTCCTTGTTGTTTCTCTCTCTTATATACAGTAGGGTGTATCCCCCTGGTCCTTTTTTGCACATCAGCATCTTCTACTTCCAGTCCTGCCTGCATACCTTAGACTTGCCTAGCTGCCTCCTATCTCTTGGAATTACAAGAGTTCGTTCATTGTGTGGTTTAGAGTAACTGGAGTGGGGTGGGAACCAGCATTTTAACCCTCAGGGCAGTTCATTCAAGGCAGCCCTACAAACCAGGAAGGGTCCCCTGTCACTTCCTAGAGTTGGAGGACGGGGACAGCTCATGTAAGTTCTCATCTCCTTATATACGAAAAGAGGATAAACCGGCCTCCCACGAGGCTGTTTGGAGATGTGAATGTGTTGGCTCACTCCCTGATGTCCTGCAAGTCTCTGCCCAGATGTCATGTTCTCAGGAAGGCCTCCCTGACCACCTCCTCAAAGCCCACCCCCGGCCTGCTGCCTGCCTCTCCATCCTCCTGCCCCAGGTGGTGCTGCTTTTGTTTTTGGTGAGGTTCCCTTCAAAGTTGCTTCTTCTCACATCTTCCTACGCTCTCTGTCTTCTCTGGGCCACCAGGCTGCCTTGCCTGTCTATTTACCCACAGAAAACTCTGTCCCTTCTGAATAATGTGAATGTTAGCGGAAAACTAATGCCATAACCGCCAAGGTACACACCGAGAGAGCGGGAAGGTAAAAAAAAACTATAGGGGACAAATGGAGACAGTAGCAGGGAAACATATACACACACTACCACATGCAAAGCAGATCGCCAGTGGGAATTTGCTGTGTGCCCCAGGGAACTTAAACTGGAGTTCTGTGACAACCCGAGAGG
>SJXQ01010186.1:0-21186 GCA_006408695.1 Aepyceros melampus | reverse complement strand
CCGAGAGGGGTGGGAGGGAGGGGACATATGCATACCAATGGCTGATTCATGTTGATGTACGGCATAAACCAACACAATGCTGAAAATTATCCTTCAATTAAAAATACATTTTTTAAAAAAGCTATAGGAAAAGCCTAGGTTGACACAGTAAAGGAAAAGCTAACATTTGCAGACTTTCTCAGTGGAAGGGACTTAAGTGTGTTTTATTTCCAAGCTTTCTGGACCCAACTCTGCACTAACAGTGCAACATATTCTGTATTCTTTTTAATTCGTCTTTAATCGGAGGACTGTTGCTTTACAATTTGTGTTGGCCTCTGTCATACAACAACATGAATCCATCACAAGCATACATATATCCCCTCCCTCTCTTTCCCACTCCTCACCCTATCCCACCCCTCTAGGTTGTTACAGGGTAAGGCACTGAGCTTCCTGTGTGTGTGTGTTGTGTTGCTGGGTCGCTTCAACCGTGTCTGATTCTACGCGACCCCCGGACGGTAGCCTGCCAGGCTCCTCTGTCCATATGGTTCCCCAAGCAAGAATACTGGAGTGGGTTGCCGTGCCCTGCTGCAGGAGATCTTCCCGACCCAGGGATCAAACCCACATCTCTAATGTCTCCTTCATTGGCAGGCGGGCTCTTCCCTGAAACATGTCTGTGTCCAATGGATCTGTACAAGGTGGATCCCCGCAGAGCATAGTTTAGCTCTTCTAGCCTGGGAAAAGCACAATGGCTCTGATTTCTCTCCCTAAGTTCACAGCCTCTAATCTCAGACTGCCAAATAGACGACCAGTGATGCCCTCCCTTTCAGCAGCATGCAGGCTGCCCAATCCTCAAGAGATGAAGGGCACACAGGACCCTCAACTGCATTCCCAAAATTATGTTTTGAGAGTATGACTGAACGCAGCAGGCTCACCTCCTGGGTACTGGCTGCTCTGGGATCAGGCATAGCTCTGGAGGGCCTGGAATTGAGAGAAGACGGTAAGAGGAAGGTTTCTGATGCTCACTCCAGCATCAGACAAAGGCTCCGAGCAACTTGCTCCCAGATGCTACAGGAATGTGCCTAAGTGCCACTCGCAGTGGTCTGATGACAAATTCCTCTTTAATAATTTATCATTCAGAGTTGTAAGACACTGGAGTCAAGGCAACCAATGTAAAAATAAACCACTCATAATCTTTCTGGGAAAGTAGAGGTGTATTTGCCCAGCAATTCCCAAGAACAGTCCCCGGTGGATAGTTTTCTGACCAGCTTAGAAAAGAACTGATTGAAAAAGCACAGGCATTGTAAAGTTTCCTATCACAGGGCCTTCAAAATTCTTTGGAAAGGAAAAAGATGTTCACCTATTTTTTTTTTTAAACTTGTATGTTTCTAAAGAAGACCCTTGAAAACCAGAAAAAAGTATTACCTTCTTTAAAAAAAAAAAGTCAAATAAAATGGCACAGGAGAAGTTCACATAAAATGCCTGACAATGTTTCTTTTCAACAGAACTCAGGCTGAGTGAAAGACATTCTTGGATTCTGAACGTTGGCTGGTTACCTAGGTTGCAAAGGATACCAAAAGAGACTCACACCAGGATTCCTTCGTTAGAATGCCAGTCAACGAAAAGTTCATAATCCTTTCAGATTTTAAATTCTCTGTGTCTGTGCAGAGGAAAACCATTTAGCAGTTTGGACAATTGGAAAAGAAGATTACACCAGACTTTGTCTATAAAGATGTGGGTTATACTCTTTAAAGGCAGAGGGAAATGGCTTTTCAGACTGTAGCACTGTTATTCTGTTTTTAAAATTGTGGTTATATGGAGCCTGCTGGTTGCTTAATTGGAATGGAAACTGATACACAGAAAAGCATACCAACTGAATCTAGAGTAGCAAGCCTGATAATCATAATCAACATCTGATTACTTAAAATTGACCAATTTGAAATCTGTTAAGATTTCTTAATTATTAATATGTGCTCACAGTTACTACTTTATTTTAAAGAAACACCAAAAAGCTTAATGATTTAATATAACAATTTCAAAAGTTTTTTCATCAGATTGGACTGGACTAAGGATCTTTACAGAATGATCATTACTTAGTTAATGAACTCAGCATGCTGAACCTTTTCCAGCCACCTGAAACTCCCAAGTACTGTGTGAATTTTTGGCCAATTAATTATCAATTACAACATCATAAAACATTAGCACAAAAATAGGAATAATGAAATTTAATTATACATTATTCTTCAGAGTTGCTGCAAATACTATACAAGACTGATTCTGATTAATAATTCATTCAGCAATAAAGTATCAAGAAAGATACTTATGCAGTGCCACAATCCTCACACTGATTTCTATAATTACAGATTACAACAGTGGCAATTTAAAAGGTTAGAGAGCTGTGGTAATTTGCTATGTCATCCTCAGCTATATTAATGTCTCTGCACACCAAAGATAATTGCAAATATAATAATGGGCCAAATCAGATGGCTTGCCCATGGTCTTGTCACCAAAAACATCTCTAACCTGAGTATATTAGTAAAGTCAAGTCCTTGATAATTAGCCTCTTTCATTATTAAGTAGTCCCACTACTCATTTGGTTTACAGTGAAGTGAAGGGAGAAAATACGTAGACATATGGGCCAGAATATGCAAACACAGAAACAGAAGTTATGGAAAGACACAACACGGAGACAACTACAATCGGTATATAATTTACATCTGGCATAACTATGTCTGTATAATTACTCCTCAGGTAGTTAGACCTGCCAAAGAATCCACATGATGAAAGCTGAGTCTCTGTCTTTGGTAATATAGTTGAGTAAGTAGCACATGAAGAGATTCAAAGTTTATCAAATTATCCTCTCTGGGTTGTGTCTGTATTGTGACACACCAAATCGTTCTTTGCTTGGTGTTCTATTATACCCTGAGAATGGAAATAGACACATCCCAATAGGCATATTTGCTCTGTTTTGCTTTCAGTCCTTGGGGAAAATACCTGGCTAGTAATTGATAGTCTCTTTACATAATCAGTATTTAAATGAAATTTTCACCGAGGGAGAAGCCCAAGTGAAACAAAACATACAGATCTACAACAGAAAAATCGCTTTCTTCTCTGCTTTCACTGATATTTTTGGAAGAGATGTAAGACATCATGGCTTTCCTCTCTTGAATGTCTTAAATATTCGACTGACTTCAAATCTGGCTAATATGGAGGAGCAGATGGAATATTCACTGGGACTAAAATCTTTAGCATTATTTAAAATGAGCTCCTAGCAGAGTGTGTGTCTTGTTGGGAAAGGGAGTTATTCCTTCTAGAGTATGCCACGGTCTGGATTCACGACTTCATTACAGCTGATCGCCCAAAAGATAATACAGGAAGACACAGTTAAAAAAAACTAAGCAAAGTTTCATTCTAGTACTAGAAGGGATCTGTAGATCACGTGATTGAACTCTCTCCTTTTACAACAGTGGAAATCTAGACTGAAAGTAATCTACTCAAGATCATAAAACTATTCAGCAACAGACACAGGAGAACCTAAGTATTTCTGACTCCTGCTGCTGCTGCTGCTAAGTCGCTTCAGTCGTGTCCGACTCTGTGCGACCCCATAAGACGGCAGCCCACCAGGCTCCCCCGTCCCTGGGATTCTCCAGGCAAGAACACTGGAGCGGGTTGCCATTTCCTTCTCCAATGCATGCTAAGTCGCTTTAGTCATGACCGACTCTGTGCGACCCCATAGACGGCAGCCCACCAGGCTCCCCCGTCCCTGGGATTCTCCAGGCAAGAACACTGGAGTGGGTTGCCATTTCCTTCTCCAATGCATGAAGATGAAAGAAGAAAGTGAAGTCACTCAGTCATGTCTGACTCTTAGCGACCCCATGGACTGCAGCCTACCAGGCTCCTCCGTCCGTGGGATTTTCCAGGCAAGAGTACTGGAGTGGGGTGCCATTGTCTGACTCCTAGGTTTCTACTATTAATAAATTGTATTGGAAAAACTTAAGGAGAAAGTGGGTCATGGGGAAGAATATGGAGAGAATGTTTTGTTCCCAAATTAGTCCCTTTTCTTGATATTTAATTTCCACAGGGTTGATAAGTATAAAATTAGGGGTGGGTAGAGAAGAGTGTAAAAGTGTAAAGAATTTTACATTGAACACCTATATACCCATATCTAGATGCTGCAATAAGCATTTTATTATGCTATTACATTATAATAAGCATTTATACCCATTCCTCTATCCACCTGTCAATCCATATGAGTGCACATCAAAGTATAAATTGCCAACACTGGCGCCCTTTCCCCTAAATACTTTAACAGACATATCACTTGCTAGAGTTCAAAATTTGTTTATAGTTTTTCTCTTCGGAGGTATAATTTACATTGAATGAAATGTGCAAATCATTTCATACTCACTGAGTTTTGATAAATGTAAATAACTGTGTAATATGAACCTTATCAAGCTACAGAATATAATCATCACCCCAGAAAGATTCCTCATCCCCGTTAATCCCCCCACACCTGCCTAAGGCAACCACTATTCTAATGTTTTTCTAGCATAGACAAATTTTATCTGTCCTCGAACGGTTGAATTTTGAATGATTAAAAGCCTCCTTCAACAGTTAAGCAGCTTAATGTTGTTCTGTTTTCCTCCCTTTGGCTAACCAACACTTTTTGAACACACACTAGAAACCAGTGATAACCAAATAATCATTTCATTAAACTAGGAAAATAACTTCAATGGTAGTGAGAATTGCAGGATTAATTATATCTCAAGGGTGATCTGGATGTACAACCAAAAGGGAAGCCACACACCACACTCTGGGTTTGTTACTCATTTGGAAACTGGTTGACTCTTCGATAGAAAAATAAAACATGTACCCATAGAAAAACGAGGGCTCTATAGGATCCTTGGAGTAAATATGAAAAATGAGGAGGCCTTTAAAAAATGCCCAACTCCAAATCGGCATTATTGCTCAGTGATAAAGATGGATGGTCACCGTGTGCCAAGCTGTAATCTATTAGGGTTCAGCCTTTAGTTCTACAGAACGTACAACCAAGAAGGGGTTACCAAAGGACCCCCCAAAACGCCTTGTTTATTTTCTTTTCACCCATCAGTGGGTAGTGAGTGGACTAGGTCTTTTTTTTTTTTTTTTCTTTTCTCTCCAGCAGCTGAATGATTCCCAAGGAGAGATACCCTTAGCAGGCAAAGAGCTGGGTTACTTCTTTACCAAAGAGCTCAACAATGGTACACTTCACAAATCAGTCACTGAAATGGTATTATAACAGACTTCTAAAGAAACTCCAACATTCTTCAACAATTCTCCATTAACCCTTGTTATGAATTGATTGTGTTCAACAACAAAAAGTTGATACCCTAACCTCCAATACCTCAGAATGGGACTTTATTTGGAAATAGGATCACTGCAGATGTAAATGTTTAAGATGAAGTCACACTGGGGTGGGGTTTCCCCAGTGGTTCAGTGGTAATAGTCCACCTGTAATAGTCTCTGTAGGAGATGCAGAGACACGATTTTGGTCCCTGGATCAGGAAGATTCCCTGGAGGAGGAAATGGCAACCCACTCCAGTAATCCTGCCTGGAAAATCCCATGGACAGAGGAGCCTGGTGGGCTACCGTCCATGAGGTCACAAAACAGTCAGACATGACTGAGCGACTGAACACCACCACCACCACACTGGGGTATGGTGGTGTTTTTATAAAAGGAACTCTGTGGAAAGGCAGAAGAGAACAGCATGTGGGATGGAGGCAGAGATTACAGTGATGCATCTACCAGCCAAGGAATGTCAAGGATTGCTGGGCACCAACAAGAAGCTAGGAGGAGGCAAAGACAGATATTCCTCTACAAGTTTCAGAGGGAAAGTGTCCCTGCAGACACCTTGATTTTGAACTTCTAGCAACTACTTCTGTAGTTTTAAGAATATCAGTTTGTGCTATTTTATTACTGCAGGCTTCTGAAACTAATCCTAAAGATTTTTTTTTTTCCTTTTTGGTAATTTTTTTAAAAAATGAAGCATAGTCCACATGCAGAAAAATGTATCAACCATAAGAGTACACTACAGTGAATTTTTTCAAGTTACTCATGTAAACAGCACCCAGATCAAGAATGCCAGCAGCACCCAGAAGTCTCTTTCCTGCCCTGTCCATTCATTATCTCCACACCAAGACATCTGTTGTTGTTTAATCACTAAATTGTGTTCGACTCTTTAGCAACCCAATGAACTGCAGCCTGCCAGGCTCCTCTGTCCATGGGATTTCCCAGGCAAGAATATTGGAGTGGGTTGCCATGACCTTTTGGGATCTTCCCCACCCAGGGGTGACAGCCATTCTACCTTCTTGCACCATAGATTTATTTTGTCTCCTTTTTAGCTTTAAATATATGGGAAAATATACTACTTTTTTTCTGGCGGCAGGGAGGTGGGGGGGGATGTGTGTGTCTGGCTTCCTTTGCATCTTATATCTGAAGGATTCATCCATGCTGTTTGTAACACTGGTTTCTTCTGATGAGGATTTCAAAAGAAATATTAACATTTTTTGGTTTGTTTTGGCTGGTTCAAATTTCAAAAGGTGCAAATGGTACATACTGCAAATTTCCTAAATCGCTCCATCCCAACCACACAGTTCCATTTCTTAGAGGCAACTCATGCTAACTGTATATCCTTCTAGAAGAATCTTATGCCTATTAAGCAAATATATATACATTTATAGATAACTCTTTCTCCTTTTTTACACAAAACCTAACATACCACTATTTGGTACCTTGCTCTTTTACTCAAAAATATATTTTGAGCTTCACCCCATACCAATATATGAAAATTTCCTCATCCTTGCTTTTTGGTTACAACTAAAATTCAACTATGAGAATACAGTATAACGTATATAACCAATTCTCTATTCATAGCCATTTGACTTGTTATTATAAACAAGGTTGCAATGTATAACCTTGTAATTTTGCACATCCATATATTTTTCCCTAAGGCTGATGGAAGATAAGCATTAAAATTATATAACCTTTTGCAGTTGTGATATTGCCAAATTACTCTCCATTTATATTGTACCAATTTAAATTCCTACCAGCAATGTGCAAGAGTACCTCTTTATCCAGTCTTGCTAATAGATAGTGTTATCAAACTGTAAGGAAAAAAATCATTCTCTTTGGTAGGTAATAACATCTCATGGTAGCTTTAAAATTTTTAAATTTATTCATTTTAAAGTTTAAAAATATTTTCATTTTAGTATATTTAATATATTTATGAACAGCTACTTATATGTCCTCAGAAGTAAATTCTCTGTTAAACTTATTTTTTTCAATTGCATTGATGGTCTTTTTTCTTAGTGTCTTGTAGAGGCTTTTTATATAGTAGAGAAATCTGCCTTTTCGCTTACAATGACTTGCAAAATATTTTTCCAAGTTTGTCACTTGCTTTTGTATGCAGTGGTGCTTGCCTTTCAAAAAAATTTTCATTGTAAGATAATTGGATTAATTTTATGGCTTTCTTTTTAAGGCTTTTAGTATGTATATGATAAATAAAAAAGCTTTTCCCAATTGTGGATATAAACAATTACCCACTAAATTCTCATAGTATTTTTAGGGTTTTTAAATTAAATCTAATTTTTTTTTTTTTTTGGCTCTGCTGGGTGTTCACTGCTGTGCAGGGCTTTTTCTCGTTGTGGTGAGGAGGGGGGCTACTCTCTAGTTGCAGTGTGCAGGCTTCTCACTGTGGTGGCTTCTCTTGTTTTGGAGCATGGGTTCTAGGGCATCTGGGCTTCAGTAGCTGAGATTCCCAGGCTCGAGAGCATAGCCTCAATAGTTGTGGCTCACAGGCTTAATTGCTCTGTACCAAGTGGGATCCTCCCGGACCAGGGGTCAAACTTGTGTCATCTCCATTGGCAGGGGGGTTCTTTATCACTGAGTTACCAGCAAAGCCCAGTTTTTTTTTTTTTTAATGTATGTCTTCAATTCAATTAGAATTAACCTTGGTATAAAATACTGGGGCTTCCCTGATAGCTCAATTGACAAAGAATCTGCCTGCAATGCAGGAGACCCTGGTTCGATTCCTGGGTTGAGAAGATCCCCTGAAGAAGGGATAGGCTACCCACTCAGTATTTTTCTTGGGCTTTCCTTGTGGCTCAGCTGGCAAAGAATCCGTCTGCAATGTGGGAGACCTGGGTTCGATCCCTGGGTTGGGAGATCCCCTGGAGAAAGGAAAGGCTACCCACTCTAGCATTCTGGCCTAGAGAATTCCAGGACTATACCTATAGGGTTGCAAAGCATTGGACACGACTGAGCGACTTTCACTTTCATAAAATACTAGCTATCAACAAACTTCATTTTTTTAAACTTATTATTTTCTATTGTGGTATAGTTGATTAGGGCTTGCCAGGTGGCGCAGTGGTAAAGAATCCGCCTGCAGCGCAGGGGATGCAAGAGGCTTGGGTTCTATCCCTGGCTCAGGAAGATCCCCTGGACGAGGAAATGGCAACTCACACCAGTATTCTTGCCTGGAAAATTCCATGGACAGAGGAGCCTGGCAGGCTATAGTCCATGGGGCTTCAAAGAGTAGGACACCACTGAGAGAGCTCAAGGGAGCAAAGCAATAGCTGATTAACAAACAATGTTACAATTGTTTCCAGTGAAGAGACTCAGCCACAGGTATACAGGTATCCATTCTCTCCTCCAAACTCCCCTCCCATTCAGCCTGTCAAGTAACATTGAGCAGAATTCCATGTGCTATCCAGTAGGTCTTTGTTGGTTACCAATTTTAAACATAGCAGTGTGTACCTGTCCATCCCATACTCCCCAACTATCCCTTCCCCCCATCCTCCCCCACTCCACTCCTGGCAACCATAAGCTTGTTCTCGAAATCTGTGAGTCTTTCTATTTTCAACAAACTTCATCTTTTCCAGACAGCTATTATTGTCATTGCAGCACCATTTATTGAACAGTCCAGTTTAACTGCTCTGATCTGAGACATTTTTAATGTAACCTAAATTTTCAAATGTATTTGAGATTATTCCTAGACTCCATACTCCACCATGGACCTATCTAATTAACGTCCTAACTCAAATGTATAAATATATTCGTAATATATTTTGATATCTAAAAAGCATTTTTTTCTCATTTTTAAAAAATTCTAGACTATTCCTAATTAAAAACATTTTTTTCCATATGAACTTCAGCATCAGCTTGTGTGGTTACAAACAATTCTGTGTTATTTTTATTAGGATTGTGTTAAATCTCTGATGTTGAGATTTTCCTTTTAAGAACATGAATTGCCTTTTCACTTATTTACATCTTTTTTCCCTCTGCATCTCAGGGGAATGAAAACATTTCATTTATTTATAAAAATAAAGATTTATATCTTACAGATTCTTTGTGAAACTCAATACCTGTGTTTATATGCATAATGTATTTCTGTGTATATTTACATTTACTTTTGGATTTTTCTCTTTTTGCTGTTTTAAGTAAGATCCTTTTTACCATTATATCATCTAGCTAGCTGTTGATCTTGTACATGAAGAATGTTCATTTTTCACATAATAAATTGATACTCAGCAACCTTTACTGAGTTATGTTATTGTTTACAACAATTTTTCAGTTGATTCATAGAAATAAGCACCCAATCCAAGTACACAGTCGTATCACCTGCAAATTACAAACACAGTTTGACTTCTCCCTTCTGACTTTTTATGCTTTTAATTTCTTTCTCTAGTACTGTATGAGTCTGAGCAAGCTGTGGGAGTTGGTGATGGACTGGAAAGCCTGGCGTGCTGCAGTCCATGAGGTTGCAGAGTTGGACACGACTGAGCGACTGAACTGAACTGAGTATTGCATGGGCTATAGTACATTTAAAATAATGTATAATGTTAAGCACCTTTGTGTTCATTCTTTCTGATATAATGGATTCTAGTACTTCCCTCTCAAGCATGATGCTCAATTTTAGGTGTAATACCTATACTTGATCATGTTAAGGAGATACCATCATTTCTTATTTTATAAAGTGCCTTTTAAATGAAAAATGGATTTTGAATTACATCAACATCTTTGCAGCATCTATGAAGATGATCCAATGAGCTTTCATAAAGATCTATTCATATGATTAATTGGAGACTGGGACCGAAGTAAATTATTGCCTGCTGAAAGCTTATGGTACAAACTCCTCTTATACAACTCTCCCATCAGTTGAATCAGTTGGTCATATTCAAGATCTTGGTCCTATCACAGCACCATGTGTTGTATGTTAAGTTTCCATACATCACCTGCCCTTCCCACTCTTCTCTGCCAAACACCTGCTCATCCTTCAAGAATAATCTCAGATGTCAGTTCCTCCGGTTACTTCCCGACTCCTGCGGGCACAGCTGAGGGATTCTTACACCAGCTTCCGCAGCTCCCTAGTCATATCACTATCACAGAATTACTTCTGTGTCTGTCTGCCACCCAGGGCAAGTCCCTCAAGGGCAGAAACCATGCTTTGTTTCTTTTTCCTTTCCTGCAGCATAATGTCTGAAGCAGAGTTGGCTACTCAATACGTGTTGTCACTCGCTCAATCAATACTGAATGTACACCCCCCCATGTGTACAGTACATGATGTCATGTGTTGTCCTAAGTGCCTGAGGACATAGCCATGAGGCCAGCAAAGCTGTGCTATCAAGGAGCTTACATTCTACTAGGGTAGATGGCAATATATCAATACAAACACATGAATAAATTCCTGATCAAATGCACTATAGAGAAAAAAAATAAGGTAGGGCAAGAGAATTGAAGGCTGAGAACGGAGGTCCTGCTTTAGACAGTGTGGTCACAGAGGGTCTCACTGAAGCAGATTCCAAATGAAGTGAGAGGGTAAATGATCCAGGTATCTGAGAGAAGAGCCTGCCTGGCAGAGTTAACAGCTACCCAGAGCCTGGAAGGTGTGCCCAGAAGGCTGCCAAGGTAGTCACAGCAGTGAAAGGCATGCTTTTGGGGTAGGAGTCTGGATTTTATTGTAAGTGCTATGGGAAGCCAAAGCAGGCAAGTGACAGAATCTGATTTCTATTTTTCTCCTTTTTTTCTTTTTGGCCACACCATTAGGCATGCAGGACCTTAGTTCCCAACCAGGGATCGAACCCATGTCCCCAACAGTGGAAGCTCAGAGTCCCAACTCCTGCACCGCCAGGGAAGTCTTGATTACTATTTTTAAAAGATGAGTTTGTAAGAAATGAATCGCCAGTCTATGTTCGATACAAGATACAGGACACTTGGGACTGGTGCACGGGATGATTCAGAGAGTTGATATGGGGTGGGAGGTGGGGGGGCGGTTCAGGATTGGATACTTACTCATGTACACCCGAGACGGATTCATGTCAATGTATGGCAAAACCAATACAGTATTGTAAAGTAAAATAAAGTAAAAATAAAAATTAAAAAAAAGATGAGTTTGGCTTCTCTGTGGAAAGTGGACTGTTGTGGGGTCAGCCTGGAAGCCTGTCGGGGGGACCTGCAGCAGCCAAGGTGAGCAAGAATGATGGATTAGACTAGGGAGGGAACAGGAGAAGCAGTGACAAGTGGTTGGACCTGGCATATATTTGGAAGGTACAGCTGATGGGACTTGCTAGTGGATTGATGTGGGATGTGAGAGGAGTTAAGGATGCTTTCAAGGATTTCAGTTTATGTGACCAAATGAATGGAGGTGTCAAGTACTGAAATGGGAAACCTCAGGGGAGGATCAGGTGTTGGGCGGGGGTTGAGGGGGGAACAAGGGTTGGTTTTGGAAACGCTAAGCACGAGGATAGCACTGTTTGACAGCCCTACGGAGATATTATATAAGCAGCTGAACACATAGCTTGAGATTCAGGGCAAAGTTATTCTAGAGATATAAATTTGGGAGGCATTAGGGTGGAGATAGCATTTAAAAGCTATAGTACTGGATGAGATCATCCAGGGAGTAAACTCGTGTGGGCTGAAAGAATGAATAAGCAAGTTTGTGTGCAGGAACATGTTAACAGGGTCATATAACCTGACCCTACAGAAACTGGACAAAGAAATAACACACAGAGAGATGACAGTACACAGGTGAAAATTTCTCCCTGTCTAGGTGACCAATTCAGATTTTTCCATTGGACTCTCAAGGAAATACAGCCTGTAGCCCAAGTTATTTGGGAATAAAGTGTATCACAGAGCTCTCTGGAATAAGTTTCCATTGCTCCGTAGGTGGATAATATGTGTCAACCCTCTTTAGGCTGCTTGGGAACTCAGCACCCTGTCATAGCATGAAGTACAGGCTGGAATCAATAGGATGAGTAGTTCCAGAAAGAAAAGATATTAACAGGTATACACAATGTATTTCCAAGTAAGAAGGGGAGAAAAGATAAAAAATCCAACATTTATAAACGTCTTTCCTGGAGAAGGAAATGGCAACCCACTCCAGGATTCTTGCCTGGAGAATCCCATGGACAGAGCAGTCTGGTAGGTGACAGTCCACAGGGTCACAAAGAGTTGGACACGACTGAGAGACTTCACTTCCCTTCATAGACATCTTTCATGTGCAGCACGTCTCTACTGAAAAAACAGGCAGACACAATTTTTTGCAATGAAGATAAAATAATCTTTGCCATAAACCCAGGACAAGTTCTGCAGAATTTGAGATAGTAAAGCTGTATCTCTCAGAAATCAAAAGCAGGTCAGTGGGTCCACCAAATTCTTTTGGTTACTTCAAATATATTATCCTAAACGAATAGCTTCTCAGCTCATAGGAATATAATCACATTTAAAAATATGAAAACAGATGGCATTACAAGAGATATTCACTGTGAACATTTCTAAGGAGCAAAGTAGAAAAAGCACCAGACTTTTCTGGTTGGCCCTTTGAGTGATATTAACAGAGAAGGTACAGTGGAGGAGGCCGCTGCAGAGTAGAGTCAACAGGTTTTTTTTGAATACTTTCTCCACTGACCTAGAGAGACACCCCTGTGAAAAAGACCAACTTTGTACATATTCAGAAATGGACTGGTTAGAAATATTAGAATCTTTCCAATTAGGACTACAGGTGAGTTTAGGCATGATTAATAATGGCAGTCAAGGGAATTTGGGTATCAGGTGACAATGCCTTTTAATATTAACATGAAAATATGACCCTGATAATTAGCATCTGCAAGCAAAGATGGTCTGTGCTATCACCAATATACTGCCTGCCTGGGGGCAGCCCTACATTAAAGACATTAATTTTTTTTTTTTTTACACTTTAGAAATTGAAGGATAGTTGATTTACAACATTGTGTTAGTTTCAGGTGTACAGCACAGTGATCCCTGGCACCCACTCAGTGTTCTTGCCTGAAAAATCCCATGGACAGAGGGGCCTGGCAGGCTACAGTCCATGGGGTCACAGAGTCAGACATGACTGAGTGGCTTAAGCACACACACAGAGATTAAGTTGTGTGTGTGTGTGTGTGTGTGTGTGTGTGTGGTTTCCCCAGTGGTTCAGCAGGTCACCTGCAATGAAGGAAACACGGGAGACCCAGGTTCAATCCCTGGGTTAGGAAGATCCCCTGGAGAAGGGCATGGCAACCCACGCCAGTATTGTTGTCTGGAGAATCTCCATGAACAGAGGAGCCTGGTGAGCTGCAGTCCATGGGTTCACAGAGAGTTGGACATGATTGAGCCTGTATATATATACCTTCCTGTATTATATAGTAGGTCCTTGTTTATCTGTTTTATATGTAGTGTGTATCTGTTAATCCCATACTCTTAGTTTATCCCTCCTCTCCTCTCTTTCCACTGTGGAAACCGTAAGTTTGTTTTCTATGTCTGTGAGTCTGTTTCTGTTTTGTAACTAGATTCAACTGTATTATTATTTTTTTTTCTTTTTAGATTCCACATATAAGTGATACCATGTAATATTTGTCTTTCTCTGTTCGACTTACTTCATTTAGTATAATATTCTCTAGGTCCTTCCAGCAGCCCTACATTTTTATGGCTTTGTGCTTCTACTTCAGAAGCTAGAGACTCTTCAAATCCTGGCAGAATCTTAACAGATACTGAAGACCAAAAATAAAAACAAAAAAAGTTAATAAAAACTCTATAATGAATCAAATAGAGTCCCAAGATAAGTAGATACTATGAAAAGCAGAAATTTATATGAAACACATTAGAGTAGTGACTCTCCATGGCAAGCATGCCCTGGGAGTGGGAGACACATGTCTGAAAGAGGCTCCCTGAGCTATGTTAATCTTCTGTCACAGACTACAGACACTGAGTTGCTGGTGGGGATGTACACAAGAAGAGTGAGTCATCCCTCAAGGGAATTTGGGTTAAAAAAACTCAAGAAAACAGCGTTTCAGAAGACCCTTTGAATACTTTGCAAATATTTCACCTGTTGTGTTTCAGCGATGATTAGCAGAGACTGGTTTTTATACCATAATTATAAGAATGAAGGGAAAAAAAAAATGAAGGGAAGGGTGACCTCAAGATCAAGCAAGTCATTAGCAGAGGCCAAGCCTAGGCCTTGACAAACTGGTCTTGTTGTTTGCCCGAATCATTATCCTTTGGGTGCTTTGAGGAAGTTATTGGGGCTGGGGTAGTGGGAAGGGCCTGCGGTGTAGTCAGACAGGTGCCTCTCCCATGGCTGGTGAGAATCCAGAGTTAGCCTGAATTGTACTGGCACATACATGGTCCACCCAAGGAAAGACTGAGGCTAGCAGAGGCTCTTCTGGACAGGTCCCCCCTCCCCTCCCTCTGTCTTCTGAATATCCATGCTCTTCCGTGGTCAGAACCCCTTACTTGGCACTCCATTTTCACAAATCACTTCTTCCTTCCCTTCTATTCTCCTCATCCTCCAGTTTCCTCGGTAAAGCTGAGCACCTTTGTGTGCTCAGAACTTCGATTGGTTTTCAGAAAATTGGGACTGACTTATAATCTCTTCTGATGGTCCCAGGAGTTTAGTCATATTCTGAAGGTGAATTAATTTCATAGATAATTATGGATTTTCAGATGCGTGGAAGAAAAAGGCCCTGCCAGTCCCTACTGTAGCCACACCACTAGCCCCTGCAGGTGAAATGGTCCTGAATTCTCACAAGCAGCCTTTAAAATAAAAAGAACTCAGGTAGAACATTGGTGCTCTTATTTTTTAAAAGTTATAACTCTCAGTGCTAGCAAACACAATCTTAGGGAATTGACTGTCAAAGGTTCCGTATCTCTTGGTGTCTAATGAGCTGGTCTAGGAGCTCCCTTGAAAGACTCTTGGTGAGTCTCTCCTTGGTATTAAAGATTACACATAAAACCTGTAGCGAACATAGCATCTGTCTAGACAATAGAAGACAGGGCTCATATTCCATGTTCACCGCTGACTTCTCCGTGACGTCTAAAAATCAGTCATAGTTTTTCTGTGGCATAATCTATGAAGTAAAGATAAAATAGTTGAGATCAGGTTAGGCTGAAGTCTTCATGCTGACATGTATGTCATCACATGTTCTCGTACCCTTGTTCCAGACAGAAAGCAGAGCAAAGGAGAGATCTTTGGTATGCATGGGACATGGGAACGCCATGCTCATCTGCTACAGTTTCTATGAAAGCTCATGAACTTGGGGGCCAAGAATAGAAGAAACAACGGTTTCCTGGGAATTAAAATTTGAGGTAAACATTTCTAAAATGTACAAGGAAGTTAATTTTGAAAATTTGCTGCTTATTTGTTATAACTTCAGAGTTTCAATTTTAATTATGAAAAAAATTCCCTCTAACAAACACACTTTCTGAATGACTACTGCCTCATCACTGGCAGGCAGTTCTTGAAACCCTGGCCCTCTGAGTGATTCTTATGAGTATGTCTTAACGTGCATCCATTGAGCTGCTCGTTTTCACCTGGGAGAAGTTGATGGATACAACTTCAATTTTTGGCTGTAATTCTTATCACATCTTTTGATTTAAAATAGTTCTTGTTGACCTTCCAATGCATCTATAAAAAGTGGTAAATAAAACAGCTTTCAGGGACTGAATTAATACATGTAAAATGCAGAACTCAGAAATTCCTTCTGCTATTATCCACAGAACCAAGAGTAAAAGCAAAATAGCTATTTACAGCTATGAGGCCATCTGAGTGAGAAATGGTGAGCATGCCCCAACTCCCTGTGCCCAATCTTAATGGGACTCAATTATTCCTCAGACATCTACTGAGTGCGCAGATGTCAAATACCATTTGAGGTTTTGGAGACACAGTTATATTGAACATGACAGACAAGGTTGCTACATTCTCAGGCCTTATATTTCAGTCGGGGGAGACAGATACTATACACATAAACAAATAAACAGTTCAATAGTTCAATAGCGATAAATAAACTTATCACTATCAAGTAGTGATAAGTGCTCTGATAAAAGCAAAATACAGTGCTATGTTGGGAGTCACTAGGGCTAAATAGACTAGGGTTCTCTGAGGTCATGACATTTAAACTGAAGTCTGAATGATATGAAGGAGACAGCCACATGAAGGTCTATGGCAGCTGATCCCAGATGGTCTGTGGACCCCCTGGGGATCCTGAGACCCTTTCAGAAAATCAATGAAGTCACTGCTATTCTCATTATAATACTAAGACGCTATTTGTTTTTTTTCATGCGTTGACATCTGCATTGATGGTGCAAATTTAACAGTGAGTAAAACTGCTGGTGCCATAGCGTGACACGGGCAGTGGCCTCCACGTGTTAGTTCCTCCCCACCAGACATGCACAGTGAAACAATGCTCGTTTCACTGAAGAACGCACTTGATCAAGTAGTAAGAATTATCATTTGTATTAAATTTATATTAAATTTCAACATCTGAGTAATATCATTTTAACATTCTGTATCACAAAAGAACTTCTGTTGTACACTGAGGTGTGACTGCTATGTCAAGGAAGAATATTTGTGGGACTGTCTGAGTTGCAAGTTGAACGACAACTTTCATGGAACAACATTTTTACTTGAAAGAATGCGTTATGAACTACAGTTATTCAGATTTAGATATCTAGCAGGTATTTTCTTGAAAATGAAAAAGGTAAGCTGTTACCAAGGAAAACAACTGGCAGAATTTGCTGCCAAGGAGAAAATTCAAGCTTCTCTAAGTCAGAATCTTTGAAAATGTGTATCTGCTACTGTGAGCTTGCTAGCTTCTCAAACTTTAATACTTTTTTTTTTTGATATGGTGGTAATTTTAACATGTGAATTTTGGGGACATTGTAAAATGAAACGTGTCACCATTCTGAAGATCTGTATGACTCAGTAAACTACTATTTTCCAAATAGCCAATCATGGACTTAAGAAATCATGCTTTGGTGATAGATTTATTCAATATGCAAAGCAGACCAATGCATTTTAACATAACAGAATATGAAAAGTTCGTTGATATGGTTTTAGATTCAGCATGGCAACCAACCTTTAGGAAGTACCATTTGTCAACTTTTGATGTCGTATTAAAAAAGAGTATCCACAACTGTTTGAAAAGACTCTTAAAGTATATATCCTTTTCCAACTATACATCTGTGTGAGGTGAATTTTCTTCATCTAATTTAACCTAACCATCATGTAACAACAGATTGAACATTGAAACAGATATTAGAATCCAACTATCTTATATGAGTGTCTTCTAATATACCAGACATTGAAGAGAAGAGATTTGAAAAAGTATAAAACAATGCCATTCTTCTCTATTCTTTTTGTCTTAAAAGATTTAGTTTTTTTCATAAACACGTGCTATTTATGTTAGCACGTAGTGGGCTTATTATTGTTGTTTTAAAATTATCTAATAAATACTTTAAGCAATCTTAATAAGGTAAGTATAGATGGAAAAATTCAAATAAACAAAAACTCTTTGGGATTCTCAGTAATTTTTAAGAGTATAAAGCTGACTGTGTAGCACAGGGAACTTCACTCAATATCTATAATGACCTATATGGGAAAAGAATCTAAAGAAGAGTGGTATACGTATACAAACAACTAATTTACTTTGCCATACAGCAGAAAATAACATAATACTATAAATCAGCTATATTTCAATAAAAAAATTTTTTTTGAAAAGAGTATAAAGGGGTCTTAAGACCAAAAAACTGAAAACCACTGGTCTTGGAATGAGAAAATAAGTTTATTTATTTTTAAGCAAATTTATTTAGGTCTTGCACAAATTTGGTTAGATTTATTCTTGGGTACTTAGATATTTTGTTGTTATTGTAAACCATAACTTTTAAAAGTTATTTTTCTGTATTCTTAGTATATTAAAATGCAACCAATTTTTGTGTATTGATCTTATATCCAGCCACTTTGCCAAGCTTTGCCATTATTTTTGCATATCAGTCTTCCCATTACATTAGTCCAGTGGTTAGTAAATTATGAGCCAGAGGCCAAAACGGTGCCACCAGTTTCTGTAAATAAATTTAACTGAAATAGAACAACACATCCTCATTTACATATTGTAATTGTTTTCGCACTACAATGCAGAAATTGAGTGACAGAGATTGTACTGCCCAGAGTCAAAAGTATTTACTATCTGCCCTTTTACAAAACTGTAAGCTGTGAACTCCATTCAAGAAGCAATTCTGGCTCTCTTGATTCCTTAAATGGCATTTTTATTTTCCATTTAATTTCTGTTCCCATCTTTATTCATCCTCCCTGGTTTTCTTCATCTTTTTTCTAACTTCTCAAAATTCACTTTTTACTTTCCACTTTCTTTCTTTTCTGGTTAAAGCGCTTGAGGCTGTAAATTTTCCTCTAAGTTCAAGTATCATTGCATCCCACAAGTTTTGATATGTAATATTTTCATTATCATTCAATTCTAAGTATTTAAAAATTTCCATTATGATATCTTTGATCAATGAGTTATTTAGAAATGCTTTAAAATTTCCAAATATAGGGGGGATTTTGTGGGGGGTTATCTTTTAGTTACTAACTTCTAATTTAATTGTATTATGATCAGAGAATGTGATCATTATTATAGTGATTCTTGGAAATTTGATGAGACTTGTTTTGTGGCTTAGTATGAGGTCAATTTTTATAACTCTTCTTTGTGAAGAATACATGTATTGTAAACGTTTGGTGCAAGGTCCTTATGTCCATGAGTCAAACTGTTTAATTGTGCTGTCTAAATTTTCCATCTTTAATCATTATTTGTCATCTGCTTCACTGAGCAGTAACTTAGAGAAACATAAGAAATTTCTTTACAATTTTATAAACTTTTGTTTTTTATACTTAGAGGCTATTTTAGAAATGTTATACATTTTGCAATAAATTAAAACTTTTATCAATATATAGTACTCTCTTTACCTTAATAATGTTGTCCTTTTTTTCTTTAACTTTTTAAAAATTGAAGTATAGCTGATTTACAATACTGTGCTGATTTCTGGTATACAGCAAAGCAATTCAGTTATACATATATATACATAGTCTTTTTCATTAAAGGTTACTACAAGATATTGAATAAAGTTCCCTATGCAAATATTCTCAAAGAATTTCAAAATTCTCCAAGCCAGACTTCAGCAATATGTGAACTGTGAACTCCCTGATGTTCAAGCTGGTTTTAGAAAAGGCAGAGGAACCAGAGATCAAATTGCCAACATCCGCTGGATCATGGAAAAAGCAAGAGAGTTCCAGAAAAACATCTATTTCTGCTTTATTGACTATGCCAAAGCCTTTGACTGTGTGGATCACAATAAACTGTGGAAAATTCTGAAAGAGATGGGAATACCAGACCACCTGANTGTTAGTGTTCCTCACCCACTTTCTTGTCTCAAGAATGGTATGCAAATTCTTTGAGCATTCTTAATCAGCAATCTAATTTCGCTGTGAGTCTCATGAAGGAGTCTTATATAAGAAAGCGTCATGTAGAGTGAGGAACATGTGTTGTCTACCTAGTCATGTCAGTAAAACACTTGGCAAATCCTTTAAGCTCTCTGGACTGTGTTTTCATCACCTGAGTTATAAAGAGATAAATTGTCTTGCTTGTTCCTCACATAGTTCTGTTGCTCAGTTTAAAGTTATGTGTGTGTGTTTGTTTTCTCTACAGCCATACACACTGCTGCTATGGATATGCTGGGAGGATCTGGTATCGAAAGCCAATGTAGAAAAGTTGACATCATTGCAGATGCTGCATATTGCATTTTCAAAAAGCCAAAAAGTTTTACGGGAAACTTTATTATCGATGAAAATATCTTAAAAGAAGAAGGAATAAAAAATTTTGATGTCTATGCCATTACACCAGGTAATGCATTTCGTTTTAAAAAGTAGTGATGTGTTTGTCCACATTGTCTGCGATGGACATACATCTGTTTTGTGTACATGTTTATGTGATTATAACATTGATACACCCTTTTTAAAAACTGTCTTCCCAGGGAAGGGAAAGACCCAGACTAACACAACTTTCAAAAAGAAAAAGGGAAAACAAAAGTGAGCCCAAAGACTTTTTAACAGATATACAGAAAAGGTCCCATCAGCTTCTAACCCTTTCTAAATCATGAAGCCAAAAATGAAAAATAGTTTCTGAAACTGGTCTTAAAATAACATAGTAGAGATTTTGTTCAAGCACATGGTACAGATGATTCAGTGATAAGTTTCTTACAAAAACTTTGTTGTCTCTTTCCAAATGTTATCTCTTAAAGTGCAGTCTGAGTGTAGCTTCATGATGAATGGTGAAGATAACTGAACAGGGTCTGCCTCACATACAAGGCGAGGATTTGAGTTCTCAGAAGACCCCTTGTTCAAAAATAATTCTTCCTGTTGTAACTGCAGGGGATGATAGTGATGATAATGCATTCTTACTTTACATATAAAATATAATGTATAATAGACAATCATAGTCCCAAATGGGAATTGTATTTATGCAGAAGTGTATTTTAAATATTAGTAATTAAGTTGAGCTCCTTGGTGACAGAAACCACATGTTTTTGTTTGTATCGTCCCTGTCTCTTCAGTCTGAAACGAATGAAGTAGCTCTATAGAGTTTAACAAAACATTTTTATATATAGTATCTATTTAACTTTGACAGCAGTCCAGTGGAGGAAGCAGTATCGTACAGTGATTAGGAATTGTGGAGTTTGGGAGGAGATAACCCAGTTCCCACTTCTGTTTAGCTGCTCACTAGCGGGGCGGCCTTAGGCAGGTCACCTGTTTCCTCTGAGCCTCACTTTCTTTACCGGTTAAAACATGGGAAAGATAGCTTCTACACAGGATTTTTGTAAGAACTAAATGCAAAAATGTATATCATGTGCTT
>SJXQ01010185.1:256733-271491 GCA_006408695.1 Aepyceros melampus | reverse complement strand
AGGAGAAGGGGACGACCGACAATGAGATGGCTGGATGGCATCAGTGACTTGATGGAAGTGAGTCTGAGTGAACTCCGGGAGATGGTGATGGACAGGGAGGCCTGGCGTGCTGTGATTTGTGGGGTCGCAAAGAGTCGGACACGACTGAGCAACTGAACTGAACAGAAAGAAATGGAGATCCACAAAATGCCTAAAAACAGGCAAAATATTTGTCCTAAAGAAGCTCGGTGAGCTACAAGAGAACATAGACAAACAGTGGTAGGAAATTAGGAAAATAACACAAGAACAAAATGAGATGTTCAACAAAGAGACAGAAAAAATATAAAAGAAGCAAATAAATCCTGGAGCTGAAGTATAAAATGCCTGAGCTAAAAATGGAGTTCAGAGCTCTAACATCAGACTTGATAAAGCGTACGAGAGAATCCCTGAACTCAGAGGTAGGTGATTTGAAATTATCCATCTGGAGCTAAAAAAAGAAAGAATGAAAAAATCCTACAGGATTTATGAGAGATTGTTAAAGGAACCAATATGCTAATTAGAGAACTCTCTGAAGGAGAAGAGAGAAAGGGGCAGAGAATTTATTTAAAGAAATAATAACTGAAAACTTTCCAGATTTTGGAGAGGGAAATAGATATCCAGACTCAGGAAGCAATAGGACTCCAAATAGATTGAACATAATGAGGTCTACAGCAAGAAACCTTACAGTTAAACTGTCAAAAGTTAAAGGCAAAAAGAGAATTTTGAAAGTAGTGAGAGAAAAGTGACTCATCACATACAAGGGAACCCCCTTACTCCCCAGAAGACTGTCAGTGGATTTTTCAAGAAACCTGGTAGGCCAGGAGAGAGTGGGATGATGCATTTCAGAATATCCAAAGGAAAGAAAACCTTCAAACTAAGAATACTATACCCCATGAGGTATCCTTTAAAATGAAGAGAGAGTCTCCCACATAAACAAAAACTGAGGAAGTTTAACACCACTAGACCTGCCTTACAAGAAATTCTTAAGAATTCTTCAAATAGGATCAGAACATGCAAAACAGCAACATGAAAATATATGAAAGTATAGATCTCACTGCTAGAGTGAGATAGGGCATATATCTAGATAAATATAGACAATATAAATATATAGACACACATAGCCAAATATAACAGTGTAATGGTTGTGTACAAATTACCTATAACATAAAACTTAGAAGACAGAAGTATTAATTATAACCACAAAAATTGAATAACAGATTCACAATATAAAAAGTAAATTCTGACCCAAAACTAAGAGTTTTTGTATGCAATTTAACATGCATTATAAAATTAAGAAATGTGGTTATAAATACAAGAAAACTTATATGAGCTTCATGGTAACCTCGAAGAGAAAACTTCAGTAGATAAACAAATGTAAAGAGAAAGGAGTCAAACCAAATCATTACCGAAGAGCTCAGCAAAAGAAGGCAGGAAGAGAGGAATAAAAAGAACTTCAAAACACACAGAAAACAATAAAGTGAAAATAGTTAAAGTTAAGTGTAAATGAATTAATATGCCCAATCAAGAGGCAGAGAGTGGCTGGGTGACTAGAAAAAAGGGAAGAATGAAGATCTAGTGATAGATTGACTTGAAGAGATGTACTTTAGATATCAAGTCAGAGAAGATAAGGGGTAGGTAAAAAGACATTACATAGAACTGATAACCAAAAGAGAGCAGATATGGCTATACTTACATCAGACAAGATAGACATTGTCAGAAATTGTCACTAGAGACAAGGAAGGTCATTCTGTAATGAGTCAACTCAACAGGAAGGTAGAACAATTATATATGCACCCAATATCAAGAGCACCTAAATATATAAAACAAATATTGACAAATCAGCATAGAAAACTGATAAGTAGAAGAGTTGTTGGAGATTTCAGTACTGCACTTTCAGTAATAGGTAAAACATCTGGCAGAAAATCAGTAAGAAAACAGATGACTTGAACAACACTGTAGATCAAGTGGACCTAATATGCAGAGCTTTCCACCAAACAGGAGCAGAATATGCATTCTTCTCAAGTGCCCAAAAACATTGTCTAGGATAGATCACGTGAGGTTATAAAAATTAACATCTTAAATTTAAGAGGACCGAAATCATATCGAGTATCTTTTCAGACCACAGTGAAATGAAACTAGAAATCAATAACAGAAAATGGGAAGATTCACAGACAAGTGGAAACTAAGCAACACATTCCAGAACAGTCATTGAGTGAAAGGGGAAATCAAAAGGGAATTTTGAAAATACCTTGAGAGAGATGAAAATAACATATAACTTACCAAAGCTTATGAGATACAACAAAAGTAATACTAAGAAGAAAGTTTATAGTGATAAATACCTACATTAAAAAAGAAGAGTGACTTTCCTGGTGGTCCAGTGGTAAAGAATCTGCCTGCGATGCAGAAGACACTGGTTCAATCCCTGGTCCAGGAAAATCCCACATGCCATGGGGCAGCTAAGCCCATGTACCACAACTACTGAAGCCACATGCCTAGACCCCATGCTTTGCAACAGGAGAAGCCACTGCAATGAAAAGCCCATACACCACAATGAAGAGTAAGCCCCCCGCTCCCCACAACTGGAGAAACCCCACATATAGCAATGAGGACCAAGCGCAGTCATAAATAAATAAATAGAAGAGAGATCTTAATCTACCATCACAACTCAAGGACCGAGACAAAGAAGAGCAAACTATACCCAAAACTAGCAGAAGGAATGAAACAATAAATACTAGAGCAGAAATAGAGAATATAAAAAATTACCAAAACAAAGTCCATTAAGAGTTGGTTTTTTTAAAAGATAAAATTGACACACCCTTAACTAGTTTAGGGGAAGAAAAGAGAATATTCAAATGAAATCAGAAATTGCAGACATTACAGAGAAATAAAAAGAAACCTAAAGGACTGTTAGGAACAATTACATGCCAACAATTGGATAATTCCTAGAGACATACAATGTACCAAAATAGAATCAAGATGAAATACAAAGCTCAGACAGACCAGTAAGAAAGAGATTGAATTAGTAATAATCAGCCAACAAAGAAAAATTGTAGATTGAATGGCCTCATGGAAGGAATTCTACCAAACATTCAAAGAAGAATTAATACCAGCTCTTAAACTCTTCCCAAAAAATAGAAGCAGAGAAAATACTCCTAAACTCATTTAATGAGGCCAGCATCATCCTGATTCCAAAACCAAAGACAACTCAAGAAAACTATAGGCCAATATTTCTGAACGTAGATGCAAAGTCCTCAAGATACTAGCAGATTGAATTCAACAGCTTGTGAAAATGAAAGTCTCTCAGTCATGTCCAACTCTTTGTGACCCCATGGACTGTATAGTCCATGCAATTCTCCAGGCCAGAATACTGGAGTGGGTAGCCTTTGCCTTCTCCAGGGGATCTTCCCAACCCAGGGATCAACCCAGGTCTCCCGCATTGCAGGTGGGTTCTTTATCAGCTAGCCACAGGGGAAAGCCAAGAACACTGGAGTGGGTAGCCTATCCCTTCTCCAAGGGATCTTCCCAACCCAGGAATCAAACTGGGGTCTCCTGCATTGCAGGCAGATTCTTTACCTACTGAGCTACGAGGGAAGCCCTAAAAGGTAACATTTATTCCTGGGATGCAAGGATTATTCAGTGTATGAAAATCTATCAGTGTGGTGCAATAGAATGAAAGACAGAAAACAGATGATCATCTCAGTAGACTCAGAAATATAATTTTGACAAAATTCAAATCCTTTTATGAATAAAAACTTTCAGAAAAATAGATGTAGGAGGAATGTACTTGAACACAACAAAGGCTGTATGTGAAAAAAATTAACATCTTAACCAATAGGAAGGTAACAGTTTTTCCTCTAAGACTCAGAACAATAGAGCTAACAATATAATAACAGAAGTTCTAATAAGTAATCAGGAAAGAAAAAGAAATAAAAGTCATTGAAATCATAAGAGAAGAAATAAAACTACCTGTTTATAGTGACATTTTACAGATAGAAAGCTCTTAAAAGCGCCACAAAAAAAATCCTATCAGAACAAATAAATTCAGCGAAGTTGCCAGATATAAAGTCAACATTAAAAAAATCAGTTCCATTCCTATACACTAACAACAAACTATCTGAAAAACTACAGAAAAAGCCTATTTGCATTAGCTATGCAAATACACTGAAAATTATAAAGCATAGATGAAGGACATTTTTAAAAAGCACAAATAAGTGGAAAAACATTCAACATTCATGAATTGCAAACATTAATATTGTTAAAATGTTTACACTACCCACAGTGATCTATAAATTCAATGTAATTCCTATCAAAATTCCAATGATTTTGTTAATAGAAAAAACATCCTAAAATTCATATAGAACATTCATATAGAAAATTCATATAGAACTCATAAAGAGTTGTGTCCAACTCTTTGCAACCCCGGGGACTGTAGCCTACCAGGTCCTCTCTCCATGGGATTCTCCAGGCAAGAATACTGAAATGGGTTGCCATTTCCTTCTCCAGGGGATCCTCCCAACCCACAGATTGAACCCAAGTCTCCTGCATTGCAGGCAGACTCTTTAACCTCTGAGCCACCAGGGAAACCCTACATGCAGAACCACAAAAGACTTCAAATAGCCAAAGCAATCTTAAACAAAAAGCAAAGCTAGAGGCATCAATGCCTGACTTCAAATCACATTCCAAAATTATAGTAATCAAAAGAGTAAGGGACTGACATAAAAACCGACATATAAACCAATGGAACAGAATAGAGAACCCAGAAGCACACTTACGCATTTACAGTCAAGTGATCTTTGATAAAGTGTCCAGTAACACATGATGGGAAAAGGATAGTCTCACATGATGAGGATATTCAAATAAAATCAGAAGTTGCAGACATTACAGAGAAATAAAAAGAATCATAAGGGACTGTTAGGAACAATTATATGCCAACAACTGGATAATTCCTATAGACACACAATTTACCAAAACTGAATCAAGATGAAATACAAAGCTCAAACAGACCAATAAGAAAGAGATTGAATTAGTAATAACCAGCCAACAAAGAAAAATCATCATTTTCCCACTACACATGATATTGGGAAAACTGGATATCTCCATGCAGAAGAATTAAATTGGATGCCTATCTTCTGTCATTTACAAAAATCAACTCAAAGTGGGATAAAACTTAAATGTAGGGCCTGAATCTGTTGGGTTGGCCAAAAGGTTCTTTTGTTTTTTCCCGTAATATGGTTCTGGTGCCACTTAGTTGTCTTTAATTTCATTCAAAACAATGTTGTTAGATCATATTGTGTCAGCTGTCTTATCAGTGTTCACTTAAAAACCTAACAAAATCGATAAAATTTTGTGTAGTTATTTTAATATTGAAGAAAAAAGTAACATTTTTGGCATATTAGGCTTTATTATGTCAAGAAAGGTAAAAACTTACATGCCAAAAAAGACTTGTGTAGTGTATAGAGAAGGGCCTGTGACTAATACATGTCATAAGTGGTTTTTGAATTTTGATGTTGGAGATTTCTCACTAGATGATGCTCCCAGGTCAGATAGACAAGTTGAAGTTGATAGTAATCAAATTGAGACTTTAATTGTGAGAACAATCAACATTATACCACATAGGAACTAGCTGATATACTCAAAATATCCAAATCAAGCATTGAAAATCATCTGCATTATTTTAGCTTTCTTAGGTTTATTGCTTTGGTGTTTAGCTTCCTCTTAAGCAAAAAAAAAACAAAAAACAAAAAACCCTTCTTCACTGTATTTCCTCATGCAATTCTCTACTGAAACATAAGTAAAGTGTCCGTTTTTAAAATAAATGGTGATGGGCAATGATAAGTGGATACTGTACAATATAATATGCAATGGAAGAGATCATGGGGCAAGTGAAATGAACCACCACAAACCACCAAAGGCCAGTGATGTTGTGTATATGGTGGGATCGGAAGGAAGTCCTCTATTTATGAGCTCCTTCTGGAAAACCAAACAATTAATTCCAAGTATTACTCCCAAAAGATCAACTGAAAGCAGCACTTGACAAAAAGCATCGGGAATTAGTCAACAGAGAATGTGTCATCTTCCATGCAAGATTGCATGTTGCTTTGATGAACAGGCAGAAACTCACAGCTTGGCTGGGAAGTTCTGATTCACCCTTCATACTCATTGTACCTTTGGATTTCCATTGATTTCAGTCTTTACAAAATTCTCTTAATGGAAAAATACTTCGATTCCCTGTAAAAGGCACCTGTAACAGTTCTTTGCTCAAAAAGATAAAAAGTTTTGAGAAGATGGAATTCTGAAGTTGCCTGAAAAATGGCAGAAGGTAGTGAAACAAAAGGTTGAATACATTGTTCAATCAAGTTCTTGGTGAAAATGAAAAAATGTGTTGTTTTTTTTTTAATTTAAAAACTGAAGGATTTTTTGGCCATAAAAATCTCCTAGAAGGAATATAGGAGAAAATCTTCTTTAGTCTTGGCAGTAATTATTTTGCTATGACATCAAAAGTACAGGCAGCAAAAGCAAAAAATGGGGGAAATTACATTAAAAACCTTCTGCAAAGCAAAGGCAGAGAAGGCACTGGCACCCCACTCCAGTACTCTTGCCTGGAAAATCCCACGGGCGGAGGAGCCTGGTAGGCTGCAGTCCATGGGGTCGCTAAGAGTTGGATACGACTGAGCGACTTCACTTAAACTTTTCACTTTGCTGCATTGGAGAAGGAAATGGCAACCCACTCTAGTGTTCTTGCCTGGAGAGCCCCAGGGACGGAGGAGCCTGGTGGGCTGCCGTCTATGGGGTCACACAGAGTTGGACATGACTGAAGTGACTTAGCAGCAGCAGCAGCATAAAGCAAAGGAAAAAATCTCTACTAATTTTCTGCTGGCAGTTCTATCCATTAATGAAAGTGGGGAAATAATCAGCAACATGAAAAGGCATGGTACGTAATGGGAAAATACTTGCAAACCACATATCCAATACAGAGTTACTATTCAAAATATATTAGGAATTCATAAAAATCGATACCAAAAATAAAAATACCCCATCTTTTCAAAAGAAGTAATTCAGACATCTAAGGTATATGGAAAGATGCTCATTATCTCTGATCATCAGGCAAATGCCATTTAAACCAAGTGATACTGCTTCACGCTCATCAAAATGGCAGTTATCACAAAGATAAGTGTTGGTGAGAATGCAAGGAAAAGGGAACCCTTGTGCAAGGTTGATGAGAACATAAGTTGGTACAGCCACTATGGAAAATGATACGGAGATTGCTCAAACATTTGAAAATGGAACTAATGTGATCTAGCAGTCTCACTTCTTGATACAGACCCAGATGAAATGAAATAAGGATCTGAAAGAGACAGCACAGCATTATTCACAGTAGCTGAGATGTCAACCCTACAAGAAATCAGTCCTGAACATTCATTGGAAGGACTGATGCTGAAGCTTCCAGCTTCAATACTGTGGCCACTTGATGCAAATAACTGACTTATTAGAAAAGACTGATGCTGGGAAGATTGAAGGCAGGAGGAAAAGGGGACAACAGAGAGTGAGATGGTTGGATGGCATCACCGACTCAATGGACATGAGTTTGAGCAAACTTTGGGAGTTGGTGATGGACAGGGAGGCCTGGTGTGCTGCAGTCCATGGAGTCGCAAAGAGTCAGACACAACTGAGTGACTGAACTGAAGATGTGGGAAAGACCCTGATGCTGGGAAAGATTGAAGGCAAAAGAAGAAGAGCGTGGCAGAGGAGGAGATGGTTGAAAAGCATCACTGATTCAGTGAACATGAACTTTGTTGAACTCCAGAAGATGAAGTATAGGGAGGCCTGGCATGCTGCAGTCCATGGGGTCGCAGAGTCATACATGACTTAGTGAATATACATGGAATATTATATATTTGTGGGCTTAAAAATAAGGAAATTTCACATGTATGTGGGATTCCCTGGTGGCTCAGATGGTACGGAATCTGCCTGTAATGCGGGAGACCCGGGTTTGATCCCTGGGTTGGGAAGATCCCCTGGAGAAGGAAATGGCAACCCACTTCAGTATTCTTGCCTGGAAAATCCCATGGACAGAGAGGAGCCTGGTGGACTACAGTCCATGGATCACAAAGAGTCGGACATGACTGAGTGACTTCACTTTCACTTTCACTTTCACATGTACGAGGAATCTAAACTCATCAAATTCATTAAGCAGAGAGTAGAGTGGTGTTGCCAGGATCTAGGGATGGGGAGTGATGTGATGTAGATCTAAGGGTACAGTTTCAGTTTTGCAAGACAAGTGAGTTCTAGAGATCTCATGTGCAATATGGTGATGACAGGTAGCAGTACTGTATTATACACTTGAAATTCACAAAGATCAGTTCAGGCACTCAGTCGTGTCTGACTCTTTGCAACCCCATGAATCGCAGGACGCCAGGCCTCCCTGCCCATCACTATCTCCCGGAGTTCACACAAACTCACGTCCATCGAGTCGGTGATGCCATCCAGCCATCTCATCCTCGGTCGTCCCCTTCTCCTCCTGCCCCTAATCCTCCCAGCATCAGTCTTTTCCAATGAGTCAACTCTTCGCATGAGGTGGCCAAAGTACTGGAGTTTCAGCTTTAGCATCATTCCTTCCAAAGAAATCCCAGGGCTGATCTCCTTTAGGATGGACTGGTTGGATCTCCTTGCAGTCCAAGGGACTCTCAAGAGTCTTCTCCAACACCACAGTTCAAAACCATCAGTTCTTCAGTGCTCAGCTTTCTTCACAGTCCAACTCTCACATCCATACTTGACCACTGGAAAAACCATAGCCTTGACTAGACGGACCTTTGTTGGCAAAGTAATGTCTCTGCTTTTCAATGTGCTATCTGGGTTGGTCATAACTTTTCTTCCAAGGAGTAAGCATCTTTTAAGATAGATATAATTAAATCTTACCACTCACAGGGGCACATTTACAACTATGTAGAGATATATGTTGTTTATAATTTGATTGTGGTGATTATTTCACAATGCATACACGTATCAAAACATCAATTATATGTCAAAGATATCTCAATAAAGCTGATAAAATAAAAAACAAATTCAAGGGAAAGTACTCAAGAAATTAAATACCAAGTTATTTCTTACTCTCAAATGATGACATGGCAGTGTATATTTTCTAGTCTTGTTATAAGCTTGGAGTTATCTTTATGATGGTAATGCACCAATCTGCTTAAGGTGGAAAGCAAGACATTAAAAATGGTGAATTTGAATTCTCAATGAACCCTTTAGCCATTTTTCCTAGATGATTTTGGATCAAATTTTAAAATATTTTGCTAAAGATTCTAAGCACCTTATAAACCAGGAGATATTACAGGTATACCTAAATCTTATTTTTAGAGCACCAGAGAGAAACATAGGAGTATATAGAAAGAATGAATTCAGCTACATAGTTGATAGTTAATCCAAGGACTCAGCAACACAGGCACATACTTGCCAAATAAAATAACTCTATGAAGCAAATATTTTCTTGATTGTACCATACTGGCCTAGAAATTTCTATCACTGGTATTACTCTGATCATTGAAATCGTTCCAGTGCAAATATTCAGGCTGTTAGAAAATTTACAAAACCATTATTTTGCAATTCCACAGCTGCTCCACTAGTCCTGGCTCTCATCTTTTTACACCTGATTTATTGTATCTTGTGTGCTAGAATCCTTACCTCAGTCTTGCCCTGCTCAGAGACATTCAGTAATGAATTTATTTGAACTGTATACATCTGAGACCCAACCATGTGTCAAGCATTTATTTAAGCAATGTTTTTATATGTTCCATTTCTAAGTTAGGAGTTTTAATAGTCCTTAATTAGCTACCAAATCAAAACTCAAGCTAGAATTTAAAGTTTTCCAAATCTCACTTACTCTTGGTCTTCAGCCCAAGTCTCTTGTTGGTAACATTTTCTAATTCTCAACATAGTACATGTCTGTTTCTGCTTCTTGGTGCCTTATCCTTCCTCTTCAAGAATGTCTTCCTCCTCCTTTAAAATATTTAAAAACACAGCCAACCAGAAGTACCTTGTGAGATTTGAGGTTGAATTTAGTCACCTAATTTGGATCATTCTTTTATTCTGGATCTGAAAGCATTATCAGAAAATTGAGTATTCTAGTTAATTAGTGGGTTATCACATTTAATTTATAGGTGAACAAGGCTCAGCATCTTTTAGTCAAACTCACATTATGAGAGAATATACTGAAGCATCCTTAATGCTACTTTGGTGATCCTGAAGGTGTTTCGCTTAGAAATTTACATGTATAGGAATACTAGTTAATGGAAATTTCTAGTTTTTGCCCTGTATTTCATATTTGCTGATAATTTTATTTGAAGCTACTGTAAATATTTTATGGTTCATATTTTTAACCAAGCAGTTTCTCTAGTCCCAACTCTAATGCTACTTTCTACTTAATAGGTTTTTATAAAACACTCGATTATTCTGTCAAAAAATTTTTTTATTGAGTTATCTACTATGTGCCAAAACATAGGACTTTAGTACTAGAGCCACGAATAGACAGTCTGTGCTCTTGTTATTTAGTTGGTAAGTCTTATCTGACTTGAACCCCATGGACTGTAGCCCAGCAGGCTCCTCTGTCCTTGGAATTTCCCAGGCAGGAATACTGGAGTGGGTTACCATTTCCTTCTCCAGGGGATCTTCCCAAACCAAGGATCAAATCCAGGTCTCCTGCATTGCAGGCAGATACTTTACCATCTGTGCCACCTGGAAAGACTCTATTTTAAAAAAAATTTTATTTATCTTTGGCTGCACTGTGTCTCTGTTGCTTTATGCGGGCTTTGTTTGCAGTTTGCGGACTTCTCATTGCAGTGGTTTCTCTTGTGTGGAGCACTAGGCTCTAGGGCATATGGACTCAGTAGTTGTGGCATGTGGAATTTTCCTGGACGAGGGATCGAACCACTGTCCCCTGCATTTTCAAGATGGACTCTCAACCATTAGATCACCAGGAAAGTCCTATACTTTCTTCCTATTAATAGTGTTGCTTAAAGAAAGCACTTCTGATCCCTTAAATAAGTGATTTAAAAACTTTTGTTTTCCTGTAAGTGAAATTCTTAAAAATTTCAATACAGTATTTTAAGAAAGGGCTTCCGTAGTAGCTCAGCTGGTAAAGAATCCACCTGCAGTGCAGGAGACCAGTTCGATTCCTGGGTTGGGAAGTTCCCCTGGAGAAGGGCGAGGCTACCACTCCAGTATTCTTGGACTTCCCTGGTGGCTCCGACACAATCTGCCTGCCATGTGGGAGGCCTGGGTCTCTTAAAAATTTTTAAATTTTAGTACACTATTTTAAGAAAAGATAGAAGGAGAAGTACTCTGTTTTAGTTGTGGTGATTTCACGATTTTTCTGCTGTGTCTAGCAGGGCAGCAGGGTGATGGCCTCGCTCTGCTCCACTGAGGTTGGGAATTGTGTTCTCCAGTGACGTTTTGTTGCCAGGTAGGACTCTGGGCTTCTCACTGCTGTTGGCAGTGGCCTTCATGATTTGTGACTTGTAGTCTCTTAGGTTTTTACTTTTATGTACTCAACAAAATGTGAACTAAATATACTTAGTTCTGGTGATACTTCTCTGACAAAACAGACAGTACCTGACCTAGTGGAGCTTCCAGTGTTGTGGAGGAAGTCACACGTGCCGTGTGGTAACTAATGTGCAGAAACAGGAGTTACGCTGGGAGCACTTTGAAGAAATGACATCGAAGTGGAGACTTAAAATCTGAAGGGTGAGAAGGAGGTGGGCAAAGGCAGAAGGTTCCAGGCACCAGAATAGCAGGCACGAGTAGTCCGAGGTGATGAAGGGATGGCATGGGAGGAGCTGGGGCGGGGTGGGTGGGGGGCAGAGCCAGAAGATGGAAACCACGTTGAGCACTTGGGCTTTTATCCTCAGTATAATGTGCTCAGTTGCTCAGTGATGTCTGACTCTTTGCAACCCTGTGGACTGTAGCCCACCAGGCTCCTCGGTCCATGGGATTTCCCAGGCAAGAATACTGAAGTGGGTTGCCCTTTCCTACTCCAGGGATCTTCCTGACCCAGGGATCAGATGAGCATCTCCTGCATTGGCAGGTGAAATCTTTTATAGCAAGGGAATTAAAGATGAGTTGTCTTTAAAAGGATGCTGTGGGTGATGTGTGGAGTTGGCCAAGAGGACAGCTAGAATGAACACAGAGACATCGATTAGGAGTTTACCCAGCATCGGGCACACAGCAGATGTGTGTGGATTTGCTGCACAGTGACTAGACCACTGTCTGCTGTAGCATCACAGATGATTCATACTTCGACCATGAGTGAAACTGAATAGTTTTAAGGAGTCGTGAAGACTGGTGCTAATTTGTACTAATTTTTCCTCATAGAACTTCAAATATTCTGACTTACTTCTTCATCTTGGCCAGTATGAGTCATTCATTCATCAGTAAATACTGGGTTTAAAATGTGCTGGGTGGCTGAGAGCTGAATATACAGAATCATGAATAGGACAGGCATGCAGTGTGTCATCAGGGGACTTGCAGTCTGGCTAACAGAGCTGAGCAAAGCAAGTGGCACGCTGTCCTCCTGCCTGTCAGTGGTGTGATGTGAAATTAGCCTCACTGTCCCAGCCTCGGATCTGGAATGTCCTGGATGAACAACAAGACTCTCATGGTTCTCACCTATGTTATTGGGTTTCTACTTCAATTGTCTTTGCTGAAGATACAGCCCCTCCTAAGTCCTAACATGTATCAGGGACCTGACGACCTGAAGATGGACTCCCAGTTCTCCTTCACTCTTAGAAAAGCTGCTGCTGCTGCTGTTGTTCAGTCGCCAAGTCGTGTCCACCTTTTTGCAACCCCATGGACTGCAGTATGCCAGTCTTCCTGTCCCTCACCATCTCCCAGAATTTGCCCACATTCATGTCCAAAAGAAAAGCAAAGCTGGGACCCTGCTTAATGGATTACACTTCCACTGCTACATAAATCACCACAAATTTTATGAGTTCAATAACACGTTTATTATCTCAATTTCTGTGGGTCATGAGTCCAGGCACAGCCTCAGTGGGTGTCAGATGTTGCAGTGAAAGGACTCTACCAGTCCACATTCCCACATGGAGTTCAAGGTCATCATCCAGACTCCTTCAGATTATTGACAGAATCCCTTTCCTTGCATTTGTAGACAGGCCTCTCCTTTCCATGGGCAGTTAAAACATGGCTTTTTCCTTCTTCAAGAACAGTAAAAGAGAGAAAGTCTCTGCTTTGAATCTCTGAGCTCAGGGGAGGTCTGAGATCTAAGCCGTCTTTTAAAGGTTTCATCTGATTAAGTCAGGCCCACTCAAGATAATCTCTTTTGAAAAACACAGTCAGCTGATTAGAGACCCTCATTATATCTGCAAAATCCCTTCACTTTCATCATGTAACAGTGCTATACTGGGAGTGATGTTTCTTGTCCTTACTTACAAGGCAGGTATTAGACAAGGTAGTCACTCATAGAACTGGGTCTGCCTCACCTGCCCTTCTTGAATTTCTCCCACCATGGTTTCCCATAGACACGGTCATCTTAGTCTCTCCATGTCTTTGGCAGTTTCTTCATTATCTTCATCCATTCCATAAATGTTCGTGTTCCCTAGAACATCCTGATAACCATCCAGCCTGTTCTTGACCCTGTATCTATTGTTTTTCATTTGGTTGAGGACCATTTTCCTACTTCTAAAAACAGAACTAATAGGTTCTTTTCCTTCCAATCACTTGCTGACAAACAGACATCATATAATGAATAAAACAAAAGCAGTCTATTCTGTTACTTCCTGCCATTCTTGGATCCTTCTGGGAAGATAGGGGATGATCCCCATCCCCAACTTACCATGATTGGTTACACCTCCAACCACTCAGCTGTGTGTGGATGGTGGCAAAAACCCTGAGAATGGTTGGGAAACTTGACTAGCTCAAGGACTAGGTGGTTGTGTCAGGGGGTCCTTGAAGGTGTAGCCATAGGGGAGCCGTGGCACACCTGGCACCTTCAAAGAGTGTATGTACCCTCATGGCTTTTATTGGGAGGGGCCAGACATGAATGAGTTGGGATATGCCTGGGCTATTATTAACCCACCAGTGAATTTAAATCATAAATGCATTCTTAGAATTCAGGCATATCATTTGCACTTGAATTCAGCCTTCTGTCCTCTAGCAAAATTGAGTATCCTATGTATAACCTAAGGCCTTTAGTCTTCTACAGTTTCCCTAATTTAGGAATAGCTTGGTGGAATTTGCCTGGAAGAAGCAGTTAATTTTTCTTCTTTATGAAAATACCTTCATCTCTTTTTATCTGTTCAGTTTATCCATTAATAACCAGCTTTGGTGAAAAAAAAAGCTTAGACATTATCTTCTTGCTAAAGCGTTTTCATTTCTTGAAACCTGCCCCAGTGTCCATCCTTGAGAAAGTTAATCCTTTTACTCTTTGTTCTCTGTCAGGTTGTTATGTTTCTATCAAGTACACCATCATAATGTATTATAACTTATTTATTTAATGTTTATCTACCCTACTTGTGAGATCCTCACAAATAAAACTGTAATAAAATTGATTTATTCATTTTTTTACTGTAGTGTCTGACCTATGACAGATGCTCAGTGAATGTTTTTTGGGTTTTTTTGTTTTTTTTTTTAATTAATTTTTTTTTTTTTAGTTTGTTTTGCTTTACAATACTGTATTTGTTTTGCTACACATCGACATGGATCAGCCACGAGTGTACATGAACTCCTT
>SJXQ01010185.1:174767-255867 GCA_006408695.1 Aepyceros melampus | reverse complement strand
ACAGAGTCCAAAAGGCCGTTCTATACATCTGTGTCTCTTTTGCTGTCTTGCGTACAGGTTTATCATTACCCTCATTCTAAATTCCATATATATGTGTAAGTATACTGTATTGGTGTTTTTCTTTCTGGCTTACTTCACTCTGTATAATTGGCTCCAGCGTCATCCACCTCATTAGAACTGATTCAAATGTATTCTTTTTAATAGCTGAGTAATACTCCATTGTGTATATGTACCACAGCTTTCTAATCCATTCATCTGCTGATGGACATCTAGGTTGCTTCCATGTCCTGGCTATTATAAACAGTGCCGCAATGAACATAGGGGTACATGTGTCTCTTTCAGTTCTGGTTTCCTTGGTGTGTATGCCCAGCAGTGGGATCGCTGGATCATAAGGCATTTCTATTGCAATTTTTTAAGGAATCTCCACACTGTTCTCCATAGTGGCTATACTAATTTGCATTCCCACCAACAGTTTTAAATAAATGAAGGAATCAGTCATTGCCCCCAAACAAGTCATATTTCCATCCATATCATTCAGGTGACCACACCTTGCTCTGTGGCTAAATAATGATACTTGAACTAACAGCCATCCTTTCTGTAGCTTGTTTAGTTACTCTAGCCTAGAGTTCTCTGCTTTTTTCCCCTCTCCCCCCATCCCCTACTGACCAGCATGTCTTAAAGTCATAAGACCAGTCTTTCAAAAAGATGTTTTGGTTGGGTCAAAGTCTTACTGTCCTGAAGCTCTGTAAGTCACCCCAGAAAATATAGGAAGAGCAAAGTGCTTGGCATTAGGGTGAAGCACTAGACAAGGGTCTTCATTATAATTTTTTACCTTTGTATGAACCTCTGAAGATATGAAATAGAAGAACAGGAGCAATAATTCCACCAGTATCTTTAGGTATGGGGTATCAGTTCAATCCAGTCACTCAGTCGTGTCCAACTGTTTGCAACCCCATGGACTGCAGCATGCCAGGCTTCCCTGTCCATCACCAACTCTTGGAGCCTGCTCAAACTCATGTCCATCAAGTCAGTGATGGTTTGGGGTATAGACCAAACATTATTTTTGGAAGTCACCATATTTTGACATGTGCACTGTAATTTTAAGGTTGTGTACTATTTGAACTACTGAGGAAATAATTTTATATTCATACTTAATAGAGAGCCAAGTCAGAGAGGATCTTTGATTATTGTCTCTACTGAAGGTCTTGATATATCTTACCACTGAAAAGCAGCATTAAAGACGGCACAGTGTCTCCTTTGCTGTCTCGCATATAGGGTTATTGTTACCATCTTTCTAAATTCCATATATATGCATTAGTTGGAGTGCCAGTCCAGGTTCGATGCACAAGACAGGGTGCTCGGGGCTGGTACACTGGGATGACCCAGAGGGATGGGATGGGGAGGGAAGTGGGAGGGGGGTTCAGATGGGGAACACATGTACACCCATGGTGGATCCATGTCAATGTATGGCAAAACCACTATAATATTGTAAAGTAATTAGCCTCCAATTAAAGTAAATTTATATTAAAAAAATAAAGACGGTGCAGTGGCATCATTAGAAATTTGACCTTGAAAGAACATCACTTCCATATCACAAGTGTACTTTTTAATGTGAGAAGTAATTCTATAAAGTATCAATGACTGTAGCATAGAATAGAACTAAGAGAATTTGATACGAATAACAATGCTGAGTTAATTTCAGAAAGCTCTGTGTAGCTCTTGTTCTGGAATATGGGCAGAGAGTAGTCTCATGGCTTTCTCTACAGTCAGCATTTTCTCTTGGTACTTACCTTGTCAAAAGTAACTAACTACAATTAACTAAAAGCTTTTCTTTAAAAGTGAATCTATTTTAAATGGGAAACAGAGTCCTGGAGGTGAGTAACTTTTTATTATGCAAGAAATAATGGTTTTTAAGCTAATAGTTCTAAAACCAGGGGAGGGAAATGAATGATTCAGTAGAAAGTGGGACATGCATGTGATTTTTTAAGATCATAAAATGTTAGTGCATGTTTTTCTTCTTTCCTGTTTCCACAGGAAAAGAGGAAAGTTATTATCATTATCAGTTATTATTCTGATAACGAGTTTACGCTGTAGGTGTTCTCCAGAAAGGTTGTGTTACTACATAATGTAAATGCATAAGGATCAGTTTTCAGGAGCTAGGTTGGCACAAACTTTTTATCTCTTCCCAGATTGTAATTTGTAACTGTAGGTAGGCATACTTGTTAGGAAGAATTGGAAACGTGGGGGAAAGTTGCTCACTTAGCAAGTTTACTCTTCCAGAAAAAACTTCAGGATTTTTAGTCTGAAAACTTCATGGGGAAATCTTAAAGTAGTCAATTGAAGGCAAAAATAGTTACTTGGAATCAAATGTTCTTCAGGTCCAGTCTTTTCATTCTATTACCTTAAAGTTCCCAAATGAAGGATTGTAGCCGCGTACTCCTCTCATCTAACAGGGGCCATGATGATAGGAAAGCACTCTGGAATCATGGGACTACTTGAGATTCTTCCTAGAGACTCTGTAATGACCAGCTGTCATGAAGGACTCTTGATACAAAGCCAAGCTGTAGCTTTTGTTTCTCTGGTTTCTGTTGTCTTTATTTTAGTTACTGCTTTCAGCTTACTGTTTTAGGACCTTGCCTTCTGAGTAGTACTTTATCTCCATATTCTCAATTTTAATATTTTTCTGTAAAGTGTACTGCCACTCTGTTAAAATATTTTATACCTTCTTCTCTAACACACATTTGAGGTCATCAACTGTGTCATCCGTGAAGCTGTATGTTTTCCTTATAGACTAGTCTTTCCATCATGAGTTTGCAGGGCATTGTTTCAGTAGATTAACAATTTGATTATTATATTTTACTTTTATGATACTGTGAATAATGCCTAAGGTCTCAATAATAAAATTTGTTGGGGAGGGATTTTTTTAAGCTGTTGGATTTAATTGATGCTGCAATTTAGTTATTCCACTGAATCTACACAGAGCACACACTTGACATGGTTAATAAAAGGTGTGATTAACCTACTCTGTATTCACATTTGAGCATACACAGTTCTGTGGTACATTAGGATTTGAGTTCCTTATATATGAGAATATTTACTACCTTTTGTTTCATTTCAGAATGACCTTATTTTAAAATGTATGAGGCTATTTATAATCAACTCTGTGGCAGTGATTAAAGAGCTGTGAATAATAGGTTATTGGAACTTGACAGCTTCTGGTGTGCTAAACTTGTGTTAGAACGTTCATGCTGCTCACAAGGAATTTATTTTTCTAAGGTGGGAATTTCTTTTTTGATATGTGGGTTATTGGCATAATGTATTTCGTAGGTTTTTCTCTTTAAAGTGGTTTACCAGATCATAGTATTTTATTGATTTATTTTATGTTTTAAACCTTTTTCAGCCTATGAATCGACATTTTATGCTTCATAACAATAACCTTGTGTATGTTATCAATCACACAGTCAGTATGAGAGAGGATTGTGCCTTAAGCACAGCACTGACCTTCTGTCTGAAGCATTGCTATACAATAAATGCAACCCAAGTTTCATTGTTTTTAATGGGAAAGATACGTTTTCTTACAGAAAATTTGCAAACATTTGGAAGGTTGATATTCAGCCCTCATTACTTTGGGAGGAATCAGTGCTCCTGACAGAGTTTGGGGTAGCACAGCATACGCAGAGAAGAGGAGTTGAATGCCTGGTGGTTTAGCAGACCTTTGTCAACTGTAAATGCAAAGACCTGAAATCATGATTTGAATTAAATTTAGATTGGACAGTATTTTAAGGATGAAAAGAAATGGAGGACATTATTTTAAAATTTTGAATATATTTTTAGTAGTTTGGAGTTAGCCAGTAGTTAACTGAGTAACTGAATAATTTTCCCACCGTCATCATGAACTCAAAGCACTTCGTAGTGTGGTAACACTGAAGTACATTCAAGACTGAGGGCTAAGATGCATTTTGTTTTGTTTTGTTTTGATATGACAGCTCAGTGATTCCTGCCCAGCCACAAGGTGAGGTTTCTAGAAAGAGTGAGGTTGGCAGAAATGCAGGAAGGACAGACTTCAGAGAAAATAGACTCTAGGGAAATCATAAGAAAAATTGCTGTGTATGTGTTCCTCAGTAAACCTGAGAAATTCTCTAGTGTAAAAGTCCTTGCCTTTCTCAGCATGACAGACTTCCTCCAGCACAACTCGACATCACCTGCTTTCCTCAGTTGTGATCGCTCAGCATCAGAGTTACCCACAGATCTTCAGTTATGTAAATTGTGCCCATTTTAAAGTTTTTAAACTATCTGACTTGAAGCTTAACTTTTTCACTTGATTTTTCCCTTGTTTCATTTTTGCAAGTCTGAAAAATTATTGTGTAGCAACTTGCGTTTTGATGGCACTTAAGGGTATATTTTTCTAGAGCTGAACATCTACCCATGTATTAAGAAATTAGAATACAAATGTTTACCAGAGGATGAAATAATTGTTTGCAGGTATCGAAAGAATTTTAGATGCATGCATATAAACAGCACAAAGGTTTTATGGAAGATTAATTGAGAAATTCAGAGCACCTAGCAAGAGACTTAAATTTGTTCCTGGAATACCATGGTACTTCGGAGAGAACTCCAGAGACCTGCTTTTAATCCTTACTTTCCTGCTGACTCTCTGTGTGAATTTATATGCCTTTTCCTTAAAAGGTGGTTGATGAGAACACTTAGCTATACAATCTCTTGGTGTTGCTCTGAGGATGTTCTGGTTGAAGGGCTTTGTCATTTGTAAATCCGTTTTAAGGTCTGGAGATGCTGTGAGTTGTTGTACTCTTTGTCAATCTGAAGATTCACGTTGAAATACAAAACACGTGACCTAGAGAAAACAAGAGACTCCACTCTCCGTTCCTCAGAGTGACTCAGGGTGACAGCTGTTCATAGTTAAGAGATACTTGGGGAAACAGGACATTTTGGGCAGCTCTCTATGGATATTCATTGACTTCTAGATTGTTTTGACCTTGTGAAACACTCCTCCTGAAAGACAGTTTTATGTCTGTAACTCACGCCAGAGTCTTCAGACTACTAAGATACTCTGATTATAGTGTCAGCCTAACTTTATAGTCCGGGAGTAGTCCAGAAAACCCTCATATTGTTGTGGTTTTACAGCTGGGACGTCCTGTGATCTGACTGTTCCTAGTGCACTAGCTAATCCCACCCATATCCTGTTTGTGAATAACTGGATAGATGCCTGGAAGCTCTAGTGCCAGATTGTATAGCACCTTCTACAACAGAAATCTCTAGTGTGCATGTTTACCCTCTCCCTAAACAAGCACCTCTTGTAGGTGAGTCTCTTAGCTCAAAAAGCCAAGATTATAACAAACCATTAGCTAGGTCTCCAGTCACACTTTAATAAGCACTCCCCGATATTGGGGATGGGAGCCATACCTGAAACACAAACACAGAGCTGTAGTCTTTCTGCATAACTGAGAGAACAGGTTGTGAATTGTACACCTCCTCATACGAATGTAGCAGAAGTTTTCTGGAAAAAGACTTTCTTATCTTCTTTTCTAAATTGTTGAGACTAGGAACATCTCATTTGCATCTTTGTAGTCTCTGTTGCCATTTGATCTTCTTTACAAACTATCAAAGTGTATGGTTAAAAAACAGATGCATACAGGTTTTTGCAACCTGGTCTTAATTCAGAAAGGAATTCCATGGTTACATCTCCAGGATATGTGCAATAGTGCTGCCGCTTCCAAGCTCGGGAATCAGTGTCTTGAGTATAAAAGCCAAAACCATCATTCACTAAAGAATTCTAATGGATGTTATAGAAATAAAACTTACATCTTGTCTACTTGCTGTATTCTCACCCATAATTAGTTTATTAATAAAGACTATTGGGTTGTAAGTTTCAGATACCCAACTTAATCAGTAGGCATAAGCCCAAAGCCGGGAGGAGGGCAAGGAATGAATTTTATTGTTTCGTATAACATTAAAATACAAGAGGGGACGACTTCAGGGTATTGATTGATCCAGGGGCTCAGTCTGTATTACGGGACTTGGTCTCAATCTCCTCCTTTCTCATTCTCTCTCTCTATCCCTCCCTTTTCTTCCTTCCTCTCCCCCTCTCCCTCCCTCCTTATCTATACCCCATCTGAAATATACAAAATTTGAAACACTTGCTTTAAAAGTCAAGAATTGGTCTGGGACACTGTAGACTGAGTTCATGCTTACGGGAAAAAGTCCCATGGGATTCTGAGAGTTTGCTATTGATAGTCTTATGCAATTGCATATGATTTTTTAAATCTAAATATCTTAATTTCTTAAGTGTCTATTTTATTTTTTAATATAAACTTATTTATTTTAATTGGAGGCTAATTACTTTACAATATTGTATTGGTTTTGCCATACATCAACATGAATCCGCCACGGTTGTGCACATGTTCCCCATCTTGAACCCCCCTTCCCACCTCCCTCCCCATCCCATCCCTCTGGGTCATCCCAGTGCACCAGCCCCGAGCATCCTGTATCATGTATAGAACCTGGACTGGAGATTCATTCACATATGATAATATACATGTTTCAATGCCATTCTCCCAAATCATCCTACTCTCACCCTCTCCCAGAGTCCAAAAAACTGTTCTGTACATTTGTGTCTCTTTTGCTGTCTCTCATACAGGGTTATCGTTACCATCTTTCTAAGTGCCATATATATGCGTTAGTATACTGTATTGGTGTTTTTCTTTCTGGCTTCACTCTGTGTAATAGGCTCCAGTTTCATCCACCTCATTAGAACTGATTCAAATGTATTCTTTTTAATGGCTGAGTAATACTCCATTGTGTATATGTACCACAGCTTTCTTATCCATTCATCTGCTGATGGACATCTAGGTTGCTTCCATGTCCTGGCTATTATAAACAGTGCTGCAACGAACATTCGGGTACACATGTCTCTTTCATTCTGGTTTCCTCAGTGTATATGCCCAGCAGTGGGATTGCTGGGTCGTATTCTTATTTAAACTTCTAAGTGATATTTGACATAGTAAGTTTTTTTAATTATTATATCAAGTATGGATTACTAAAGTGAATCAGCGTAAAGTGCTTGTAAGTGTATTTGTGTCCTGGGGAAACTGTGTGTGTGGTGGTGGTGGTGAAGTCACTCAGTCGTGTCCGACTCTTTGCGACCCCATGGACCATAATGTACTAGGCTTCTCCGTCCATGGGATTCTCCAGGCAAGAATACTGGAGTGGATTGCCATTTCCTTCTCCAGGGGATCTTCCCGACCCAGGGATCGAACCCAGGTCTCCCGCATTGCAGGCAGACACTTTAACCTCTGAGCCACCAGGGAAGCCCGTGTGATGTGTAGGATCATTCATTAATCATTTACTGTGCATCCTGTACTGTACAAAGCAGTTTATAGAAACTGACTAATTCAGTCCTGAAAATAGCCCTGAAGTAGTTACTATTGTGTCATATGTATGGAAACCAAGACTTAAGAAGAAAACTTACTCAAGAACCACCACCCATTGGGTGTTTAACCCATGATTTACACTCAAATCAGTTGGACCCCAAAGTCTCTTTACATTGTTAGATTAACCTTTATGGCTTTTATTAATGAATTGCCTCCTTATTTTTTATTTTTATTTTGTATTCATTTATTTTTAATTTATTTGGCTACACCAGGTCTTAGTTAAGCCTGAGGGCCCTTAGGTGCAGCATATGGGATCTAGTTCCCTGACCAGGGATCAAACCCAGGCCTCCTGCATCAGGAGTGTGGAGTCTTAGGCACTGGACCACTAGAGAAGTTCCTAAATACTACCTTTTTAATAGTATTTTAGATTGCTACTGTATAGAGGCATGACTTGGATTTCATCAACATTGTCTCTTTTTTCAGTTTAATAAGTAGTCATATAACTTTTATCTGTTTCCTAATTTTTCCATACTAAAATTTAACAAGCCGATTTGAATCATAAAATCTGATTTTACCTTACAAAAAATTCTACTTCTGCCAATATAGTGTCAAACTTTTACCCTTAACCATAGATTAATGTTCCTTGGAAAATAATTTGCTGCATAAGCATACAAACAGTTTATATGGAAAATAAAGCAGTTTATGAAAATATGTTAGCTCTTATTTAGATCATAAGCCTTTCTGGTTACAGAAACATTGTTTAGAATGAACTTATATAGCAAGACAAAATTGAAAACAGGCTTTAGGAGCTAGCATATTATAAAGTTTATAGTTTACAAAAATTACTTAATTTAAGTGGTAATTATTTTTATTTTTTTATTGAAAAAATAAATTCCTACAATTCAACTTGTGGTACACATTCTTCTGCATGGAGGAGGGGTGATTTTCTAAGCCCCAAATTAGTACCTACTCTGTACTGTACAAAGAGTATGTTAGTTTTATGGATCATGTTTTTGCTTCTTTCACCCAAAAGGCAGATTTAAGAAAAACTATTGTCTTCTTTTTCCAAAAAGAATCTTTCACGGGGTGTATGAAGGGGGTATTACATAGTCCTAAAATGACAGAGGGCTTTTGTGTAGATGCAGACAGCTAATCTCTCACCTGGTTCCGGGTCCAGGTCTCAGTCGTTGCCAGAGAAGTACCTACCTGGCTAGAAGTCCACATCTCTCTCCTGTTCTTCTCCTTCTTGGAAATGTCTTGCCTGCCAGGGAGTACTGCCTTAAACTAAACAGGAAATAAGAGGCAATGTCCACTACACTATAAATTTCTTATCTACTGAGTGAGGACGAACAGAGGACAAATACAGGCCTGCCTGAGCTTCTTGGTATTCCAAAGTACTTTGCGGTTTTCTTAATATGTAAAAACTTAAGGTGTATTTAAACAAAATGTATTTAAAATTTTAACTTTTAATAAGCTTCCCCAAATTTCATTCCTGCTTTTAGTAGGATATAAGGATTGTCAAATCAAAATAATTAGCTGCTAAAATGTTTTAAAGTTAGGAATCCTACTACAACACTATACAGGAGATAAAAGCCTTTTATAAACCCTAAGTGAAAGTGAAAGTGAAGTCGCTCAGTCTTGTCCCACTCTTTGCGACCCGGTGAACTGTAGCCTACCAAGCGCCTCCGTTCTTGGGATTCTCCAGGCAAGAATACTGGAGTGGATTGCCATTTCCTTCTCCAGGGGATCTTCCCGACCCAGGGATCGAACCCAGGTCTCCTGCGTTGCGGGCAGACGCTTTAACCTCTGAGCCACCATGGAAGCTAAGTGATACTAATTCATTCAAAACAAATTTAATCATTTCATTGTTTACTATAACTTAATATAACTTTAAGAACTGCTTTCTTCAGCCACACGTACAGAAGTCTGTGGAAAACATGAAAGTCATAATTAGTGGTTTATGTTTATGAACTATAATACCTATTTTGTATGATCAATAGATAGTAAGAGGGAAGGATTGGGTTTAAATCCTTAGTTATGAAAATGAAGTGAAGCAGCATAACTTGACCCTTGACAAAATAGTTTATTACACACACACACACAAAAAGTTGAGACCCAGTGCTTATAAATTTGGACAGGAATATATTGAAATATTAAAGATAAATAATCACATAGGCCTGTCTTATGTAAAACCCACAATAAATATTTATTGGTTAATAAATATTCAGTGGAACAGATATTTTTCTTATTCAGCATAATTTCTAGTAATGTATGTTTAAGGCATTATGGGCTACAATATAGTATCATGTGTATAACATTACCATGTCATCTCTATGTAGAATAGATATTAGTGTTTTAGTGTTTAGATAGATATGCTTTTTAGGGAGTTAAAATGGGTATGAAAATATTGAAAGAATTGTACCAGTGATATTTAGTAAGATGCTGATTAACTGCCCCTCAAATACAGTTATAGATAAGCGCTGTCCAATAGAACTTTCTGTGATGATAGAAATGTTCTATATTCTGTCTAATAGCCACTAGCCACATGTAGTTATTGAGTAGTTGAGCTGAGTCTGGTATGAATGAGGAGCTTTATATTTTATTTATAATTTTAATTGACTTTAATATAAAAATAAATGACTAGTGGGTACCTTATTTAACAGCACATTTCTCAAAGTTTTTTGATCTCAGGGTCCCTTTACACTGTCCCTTTACACTCTTCAGAATGCTTGAATACCTCAGAGTGCTTTTAATTATGTGGGTTATGTTTATTAATATTTACTATTTTCAGAATTAAAACTGAAAACACTTAAAATATTTATGATTCTTAATATAACACTGAAAACATTTATGATTCTTAGTAACAGTAAAGGTAGCTGGGTTCACATTTCTGCTCTGCCATCAATCTATTGTAAATTGTAAAAATATAGGGCTTCCCTGGTGGCTCAGAGGTTAAAGCGTCTGCCTCCAATGCGGGAGACCTGGGTTCGATCCCTGGGTTGGGAAGATCCCCTGGAGAAGGAAATGGCAATCCACTCCTGTATTCTTGCCTGGAGAATCCCATGGACGGAGAAGCCTAGTAGGTTACAGTCCATGGGGTCGCAAAGAGTCGGACACGACTGAGTGACTTCACCTTCATGTTAAAATATAACCTCACACAGTTATGTAGTTGGAATTAGCTCTTTCGGATAATTGGGGATATTCTTTGATTATTGCACCAAAATTCATCAAGTACAACTCTTTAGTTGCAATATGGGTGAAATATAAAACCATATAATGAATTTCATAGTCTGTTACATTAAGATCCATTGGTCTATCTTGAACTTTAAATAATAATTAGCTGTTCTTTCAAGTAAAATTGCTATACCATGAATAAACTAGATAGTTTAGCTGGCAACTCAAAACAATTGCATGCTTTGGTATCCAGTTTTATGTATACATCCCATTTTGTGTCACAGAATATTTAAAAGACCTGTACTAAAGGATACAGATCTAAGAAAATGATGTTTACTACTTCATGAAGGCGTTCTTAAGTGAAATGGCAATTATTTTTAAACTGGAAATGAGTGGCAGTGAAAGACACAAAGATACAGTTTGTTTCCACTGCTTTGAATTGTGCTATAAACCAACATTGCCTTCGCATCTGTGCAGATGTCAGAGTAAATAAGGTAAATGACACAGCACCTTAGCAGTGGTACATAAATGCTTGTACCCTCGCCAAGACAGATGACGAGGAGGGCAAGTGCCATTAATAAGGACAGGTTGGGGGAGGCATCATGACACAGGTCAGTGTGATATTGATATGCCTTTGCTGCTTTGCTTTTTCTCATTTACCTGTCCTTTCCTATGAAAGTAACAAAGCATTTAGCTTGTTAAAAATTGTGTAACCTTGTTTATTTGTATTTTATATTTTAATCATTCATTAACTCAGTATTCATTGACTGTCTACTTTGCATAAGTTATTTCTATTATTGAGAGGTTGGAAGTATATAGTGTTTATGATAATAATCATGCCAATAAGAGCATCTACTGACCCCACTGTTTATAGAGCACTTGCTCTGTGCTATGTCTTGCATTTATGTTCTTTTAGATGCATTCATTTCATCTTCATGGCAACCTTAGGAAGTGGATTCTTATAGAAACTTCACTGGATCTTTTGCCAGATTCATGATTTTTGTGTATAACTAGACAAATTACATAGCTTCTTTGGGTTTCACATATAAAATATTGGACTGAGACTTATACTCCAAATCCTTCCAAGTTTAAAGTTTATTAAAATACATTTCACAACAAGGTGATCCTTTATTAACACATTGTTAGAATATACCACAGTTTATTAGAGAATCATAAAAACAATTACAAAATCATTAACACATTTTTGAAACCTTTTAAAGTCTCTTTCACTTTAAAAGTCATTGACTGTAGACCTCTTTCACAGCACTTAATCATTTATATTATCAGGACACTTCACACTTAACCAAAGACCTAATGTAAGCATGTGAACCTAATGAAAACATAATGGGATGTATCCACTATCGCAGAAAGTGTAAAAATTTCTATAGGATCACAGAGGTTAAAACAAGAGTCTTGACAAGTTAAGAAGAACATTACCAAAGCAGTAGCATTTTAATTAATTCAACAGATTTCTTGAATGCTTTCAGTAGGCCCTGTAATGCTTGGAACTAGACTCTTGGAGTGAACAAGACAATGTCTGCCCTTGTGGAGCTTACACTTTAGTGGGAAAGTACAGTAGATTGAATAATGGCCTCCCAAGATGCCTGTGTCCTAATCCCCAGAACTTGTAAATATGTCACATTACTTGACAAAAAAAAGTAGCAGAAAAAATTCAGCTTGCTAATCAGCTGATGTTAAAATGAGACTATTTTGAGTTATCCAATTGGCCTTGATGGTATGTTAGTCACTCAGTCGTGTCTGACTCTTTGCGACCCCACTAGGATCCTCTGTCTATGGGATTCTCCAGGTAAGAATACTGGAGTGGGTTGCTATTTCCTCCTCAAGGGGATCTTCCCCACCCAGGGATTGAACCCGAGTCTCCTGCGTTGCAGGCCGATTCTTCACAGTCTGAGCCACCAGGCAATGGCAAGGAAGGGCCCTTAAAAGTGGAGACAAGAGAGAGACAAAAGTAGGGTCAGTGTTGGAATTCTGTGATGTTAAAGAGTCTCCACTGCCATTGCTTCTTTGAAGTAGGAAGGGGGTCACATGCAGAAAATGTGGCAGCCTCTAGAAGTTGGAAGAGGCTCCCCTAGAGCCTCCAGAAGACTCTTGCTCTGCCAACACCGTGATTTTAACCTGCAAGACCCATCCTGGACTTCTGACTTCAGAATTATAAAATAACAAATGTGTAACTTAAACCTCTTAAGTTTCTGGTAATATATTACAGCAGCAATAGGAAACTAATATAAAGGAAAGAAAATAAACAAGTAATTAAACAGTTCAGAGATTTACAGATTCGTTGCTCTGAAAGAAATAGGATGATGAGAGAGAACACAGGTGGATCAGGTTAGGTTGGATGGTCATGGGAGGGTTTGAGGCTGTGACATTGCGATGGAGATACGGAGAAGAGAGCTGCTGTGGAAGGAGCTGGGGGCAGAGCATCACTCCATGCGCAGGACAGGGCAAGGACAAGGGCTTGGAGAGCACAAGGCTGGCTAGACACATGCCAAGAACAAGAAGGTCATCTAGTGAGAGTATGTAAGAATCCTGGAGAAGAAGGTGTGGGCCTAAACACACAGGACCTGCAGGCCATGACAGAACATGGAAGAGCCATTGAAAGTTTCCAAGAAGGAGAGTGGCGTATTCTGCTTTATGTTTTGAAACTACCACTGTGGCTGCTGTGGGGTAGATGGAGGCACGGGTTCCAGTGAGGCGGGTCCTGTAGGATCCAGTGAAGGGCATGGAGAGGTATGACTAGAACGTTGTTGATGGCTTGGACGTAAGTTCTGAAGAATGAGTAGAAATGTGGCAGTAGAGGATAAGGGGCAAAGGGGAACATGAATATCCAGAGATGTCTATGGAATAGAATATATTGGGCAGAATGGTAGGGGGCAAAGATAAAGAGATATTGGAGGCCATAACATTCAGTCTGGAGGCCTTTATTTGCTGTGCATAGGATTTTGGAATTCAGGTATGTGCAATGGAAATTTAAATCAAGAAAATAAAACAATCTCTGAACTGCCATTTTGTAATGATTTGTGTCTTCTAATGTCATTCTGATATAAAGATGAATAATAAGGATATTTTTAAGTTTTCTGAGATTCTGAGGTCAGAAAGATTTGATTAATGCTTGTCAGTGAAGTATTTAATAATTCATCATGACCCTCTCTTTGCTCCTGGTTTGTGAGGATTTGTTGGTGCTATCATTCTGCTTGCCTGGGGAGGCAGTATATATAGGTTCAGAGCAGGATCTCCAGAACCACACAGCTTAGATTGGAAATCCTGGCTCCAGAACAACTGGCATGCCTTTGGCAATTCCATAACCTCTTCAAGTCTCAGTTTTCTTATCTATTCACCAAGAATATTAATAACTCTTCATATGGTTCTTGTACAGATTAACTGAATTTACATTTATAAAATAACTGAATATGTAGTATTCTTGAGGCAGATTGTAAAACTGTTTACACAGTATTGATTGGCTTACCTTTTCACTGGCAGTAGAAATTCAGTAGGTCATAATGTCTTTTAAATACTTTAAAAATACCCCTTTTTCTGTTTCTGTATATGATCTTAAAAGCTTCCATTTATGTATGTTCTTCCTAGAATCTCTCTTTCTTTGACCACTAAGGCCATTTCTTCTCTAAGGTAAAGTGTATATGAAAATGTAAGTGTAATGAATTCACATGACCTTCCTATTTACTGGCTTCCCCAGTGGCTCACATGGTAAAGCGTCTGCCTGCAGTGCAGGAGACCCAGGTTCGATCCCTGGGTTGGGAAGATCCCCTGGAGAAGGAAATGGCAGCCCACTCCAGTATTCTTGCCTGAAAAATCCCATGGATGGCAGAGCCTGGTAGGCTACAGTCAATGGGGTTGCAAAGAGTTGGACAGGACTGAGCGACTTCACTTTCACTTTTCACTTTCCTGTTTACTATATATTATTTATTTTCTGAAAAGATTCTTTCCAAAGATAGTTACCATTCTACTGCTTCTCAAAACAGGTACAACCAAATACTAGAAGTTCTTTGGTACAAAATTCAAATCCATTTAACTTTTCAACATATTTCAAATTAAAAACCAGAAGTATTAAAAATTTTATTTTAGTAGCTCATTATCAAAGCATAAAGATTAAGACTCGATGATATAGGAAACCTGTAGTATTTATTTACTCCATCACTCTTAACTTTTGGGCTTCCCAGATGGGTCAGTAGTAAAGTACCCACCTGCCATGTAGGAGACATAAAAGATGTGGATTTGATCCCTGGGTTGGGACAATCCCCTAGAGGACCTGGCAACCCACTCCAGTATTCTTGCCTGGAGAATCCCATGAGCAGAGGAAACTGGAGGGGCTACAGTCCATAGGGTTGCAAAGAATTGGACACGACTGAAGTGACTTAGTACGCATACACTCTTGGCATTTATTTACCATCACATTTCTCATCATAATAGTCAATGTATATCACTCATGTTTTGTAAATATTGCACATATCTCAAAAAGCAGAGACTGTAGACAACAATATGTCTTCATTCTTCCACCTTCTGGAGCACTTCAGTTCAGTTCAGTTCAGTCGCTCAGTCGTGTCTGACTCTTTGCAACCCCATGAATTGCAGCACGCCAGGCCTCCCTGTCCATCACCAACTCCCAGAGTTCACTCAGACTCGCGTCCATCGAGTCAGTGATGCCATCCAGCCATCTCATCCTCTGTCGTCCCCTTTTCCTCCTGCACCCAGTCCCTCCGAGCATCAGAGTCTTTTCCAGTGAGTCAACTCTTTGCATGAGGTGGCCAAAGTACTGGAGTTTCAGCTTTAGCATCAGTCCTTCCTTCCAAAGAAATCCCAGGGCTGATGTCCTTCAGAATGGACTGGTTGGATCTCCTTGCAGTCCAAGGGACTCTCAAGAGTCTTCTTCAATACGACAGTTCAAAAGCATCAATTCTTCGGCGCTCAGCCTTCTTCACAGTCCAATTCTCACATCCATACATGACCACTGGAAAAACCATAGCCTTGACTAGACGGACCTTAGTCGGCAAAGTAATGTCTGTGCTTTTGAATATGCTATCTAGATTGGTCATAACTTTTCTTCCAAGGAGTAAGCGTCTTTTAATTTCATGGCTGCAATCTGGAGCACTTAGGTCAGAAGAACTAGTCTTCTTCCTAATTTGGTAAATCACAACTTATATCATGTAATGTTTAGAGGATCTCAGTAAAACTAAAATGTAGTTACCTATAGATGGTTTTTAATTCTTCATTAAGAAATCAATTCCAGTTCAACACTTATCAGTATGATCTTTGCTATTCCATGTCTAGTCCATGGAGGAGTGAAGCGAGTTCCTTTATGAGGCCAAACTCGAGCATTTAGTAACGGAAATGCCCTCAGGAAAGTTTGGGTACCTTGAGCCCTGCTTGGACTACTGTGCTCCACCTCCCCTGGAAGCCAGTGAGGAGCCAACCTCAGACTCTGTCCTGGGAGCTACAGCCTGTTTCTTGCACTTCTGTGATTTTTTTTTCCCACTGTGAGCAGTGTTGTCTAGCACATGGCCAGAAGTTTTCAGTTAAACACACTAGATTACTAGTTGAAAGATTCCTGAAAAACCTAAAAGAAGAATTTAGAATAAAATTCCTGTCCTCTGTCTTCATCTTATTTTTCATAACCAGTTCCGCCTCAAATGGATGAGTCTCAAAACCAGTCAAGGAAAAAGTGCCTTCTGGGATTGGTAGATGACAAGATATGTGTTAAAAAAAACTATTTTTGTAAATTGAGAAAAACTTAGAATCATGTAGCAGAAGCTGTTAAACATACGATTGTATGTATGGGTGTGTGTGTTCCTCTGACCAGAGCTTTGGGAACATTAGCTAGCTGCCTTTGATGATGGGTGGCGTGCGTCCTCTCAGGGCCTGCCTCCTGGGCGCCTACACAGTGTGAGCACGTGACCTTTGGGCACCGGGGAGGGGCAGGGAGTGCTGGGCTGAGTGTTCACTTATCTCCCTCTGCAAGTGCTACCTTCCTTTTCATTTTACATGATTTCGTACTTTTATGTAACTATGGATAAAAATGGTGAATGCTACTCACACTGTGAAACAGAAGCCGTCTTTTATATTTTATATGTAAGAAAAGTAGGGCTATTATTTTCTAATAAGAAGTTGTTTTATTTCAAAATCTATAAGATGTATATTTACAACTTATTTAGTTTCTTCTAAACATTATTTTTAACCTCTGTTTTTAAAATTTCATGCTGTTTCTAATCATACCTCCTATCTACTATTATTAAAATTTAAATAACAAAAATATTAAGAAAATGTTTCCCTGATCCCAGTTCAGTTTTCTAATGTTCACCACTAGTAGTCGTATGCTGCCCTTATTTCAGACTTTCCCCCGCAAGTTTAAAATTTATTTTTAAAAAACTTTAAGTAATACAAAAATGTAAACAGTCTCATAGAATGAGTGAAGTAGAAAAAAACAGATCACTCTTTCATTACCCATTTCTTCATTTGTATGTCCTTCAAGACATTATCATGTATTATTTAGATACATGTGTATATACTCCGTGTCTATTTTCTACAAGAATGGGATCAGACTATTTTGAAGGACTCTTCTGTATTAGTAAAAATGGATATACTTTGTGTGGCTGTTTAGGTGTTTTACAATTAAAAACAAGTTTGCAGAGAAACAGATGTATGCGTATATCCACACCTGTGTAAGTTAATTTATAGGGTAAATTCCAAGAAATTACTGAATCAACAGGTAAACATTTAAAATTTTGGTAAATACTGCCAAATTCACACAACATGTAAGCATGTACTTGTTTCCTTAGCCTCTGCATACACCATGAGTTAATGAACAGTTTGTTGTTACAGGGAGGCACAGCAGTGAACAAAACAGAAAAAAGTCTTGCCCCTATGGATTGATTTTACATTCCCATCACTCCAATTGAGAAGAGACAATTTTAGTAAAATATTATGGCAGTTGGCAATAAGTATTTTTAAAAGAAAGCAATCACAAGAAGAGGAGTGTGTTTCTGTGTAGGTCTTCAAATGTAAACAGCACAGCCAGGGAAGGCCTCTCTGCAGAGGTGAAGCTGAACCACGCAGGAAGAGCGTTCCAGGTGGAGCGGCATGACTCCAGACACCAGGCGTGAAGGCAAAGGTGACGTCTGGGAGGTGGCAGGGGAAGGGCACAGCTCCGGAAGGGCCTCTGAATTACAGAGGATATGGTGGGAATCATTACATGGTTTGAGAGAAGGATGACAGGATTCCTCTGATGCTGTAGAGGGTTGTTTGGATGCTGTACTGAGAACTGACTGCCAGAAGGCAGATGAGAAAGGAAGAAGGCCTGATGGGAGCCTGTTAGAATGTTCTGGAGAGAGTGGTGGGGTGGGGGAGTGAGCGGTCAGATGCTGAAGGTATTTTAAGATACATTCCCTCTGGGTTAAATGTGGAATATAAGAGAAAATTAGGAGTCAAAGCTGACATGAAGAATTTTGGCCCAAGCACCTAGAAGAAGAGTTGCCGTTGACTGAAATGGAGAGGACCGGGGGAGGCCCAAGAGTTGGACCTGGGGTGTGGCAGGTCTGCCCTTGGACATCAGGTGGAGACATCAAGTAGGCAGTGGTTGTGCAAGTCTGGAGTTCAGAGGAGAAACTGGAACTCGGGTATGAAAGTGGGTTTAGAGCCCTAAGACAGACTGAGGTAGGGAGATGAAGGGAAGTGACTGAAAAGCAGCAGTGTATTAGGAGAACCGAGAGAGCAGAAAGAAGAGATGGCTTTGAAGAGGGAGAGGGTGACGGATTATGTCAAATGCTGCTACTTGATCATGTAACATGAGGCCCGATTGTCATTGGATTTAACAAGGTAAGCATCCTTCACAGTCCTGACAAGATGAAAGCAAATAGAAAGAGACATCAGAGACGAGTGTAGGCAGCGTTTTCAGGAGGTTTTGCAGGAAGGCAGGACTGAGGTATAGAGTCTAGAAAAGTGAGCTTTAATGAAAATAGGGGCTTTGAAGTCAGAGAAAGGCAAGAGAGTTGAAGTTATGTATAGAAGTAATGATATGTTAACAACACAGGATTAAAGTAAATAGGGCTTTAATTGACGGGTGTCCCTGGTGGCTCAGACAGCAAAGCATCCTCCTGCAGTGCCGGAGACCCAGGTTCAGTCCTCGGGTCGGGAACATCCCCTGGTGAAGGGAATGTTCTCCCACTGAAGGGCTACTCACCCCAGTATTCTTGCTTGGAGAATTCTTGACAGAGGAGACTGGTGGGCTACAGTTCATGAGGTCACAAAGAGTCAGACACGACTGAGTATGCACACGCATCTTTAATTGGCGAAGTTGAGTGTTCTTGTCACATGTTTATTGGCCACTCTTGGTGTGTGAATTTCCTTTGCGTATTCTTATTGGTTGGTCATCACTTTCTCATGGGTTTTTAAGAATTGTGTAATAAAGAAATCAACCTTTGGTAGCATGTAGTGCACATATTTTTCACAATTTGTTGTCTTTTGACTTCAATTTTTCTATGTATAATCATGGGTTTTGTGTTATGCTTATAACAGCCTTTCTTAAAAAAAAAAACTTTTTATTTTGTATTGGGGTGCAGCCACTTAACAATGTTGTGACAGTTTCAGGTGAACAGCAAAGGGACTCAGCTGTACACATACATATATCCGTTGTCCCCTAAACCCCCTCCCATCCAGGCTGCCACATAACATTGAGCAGAGTTCTGTGTGCTATACAGTAGGTCCTTGTTGGTTATTAATTTTAAATACAGTAGTGTGTACCTGTCCATCCCAATCTCCCTATCTATCCCTTCCCCCATCGTTCCCCTAGCAACCATAAGTTTGTTCTGTGAGTCTGTTTCATAACAGCCTTCCTTATTCTAAGTTTGTAGAAGGATTTGCCTGTGCTTTCTTCTGTTACTTTTATGGTTTAATTGTTGTTGATTAAAATCTTTGACTCATGCAGATTTCATTTTGTTTGAAGTTGTGAGGTGGGAATCTGATGAGCAAGACCACCATATATTTGGAGATCTGTTTCTGGATTCTGTGAGGTCCATTGATCGTTTGCCCATCCCTGTGCTGGTGTAAATCTTCCCATTCTGTGGCTTCAGGACTCCTTTCCTGTCTGGTACAGCTCATCCATGTTCTCCTACCACTCATCTCCAGTGGCCTCGTCCTGCAGCAGCTTGAAACAGGGTTTTGGTTCCCGGCCGGATATTGAGGTTGGGCCATGGCAATGAGAGTGCTGAACCCCAGTCACTAGACTGGTGACAGTGACAAGACCCTGGCTTTTCTGCTTTGTAGAGAATTCCCACAAGAACAGAAAGTGGTGAAACAAGTAAAGTATTTATTAGAGGAAAAAGTATATGTAGATAGACACATGGGCAGACTCTGAGAGTCACACCCTTGTGCTAGTTTAAATCATTTGTGTGAGCCCTTTCTTCCCGTTTCCTTTGGCTAGTCATTTTGACTCGCCTGGGCCTGAGTCAGTGTTTGGTTTATCTCAGGGTCCTCTCATGAGTGTGCATGCACCTCTCAGCCAAGATGGATTCCAGTGAAGAGGCTGTGGGTAGATTGACATCACTCCCCTTTTGACCTCCAAGGAACTTTCTAGTTGGGAAGGTCTCCTTGACTTCAAGAATGAGAAATAAGTGGTCTCTGTCTTGTATCTGGGCAGGACTCAGATTATCCTTCCATTTATCTTTCTGTTATCCTTCCATTATGGAGTCTGTCCACAGAGGGTGAACTCCATTTGCTCAGCCTGGGACCCAAATATCTCCTGCCTCACCACCACCATGTGTGTGTGTGTGTGCATGCTCAGTCATGTATGACTCCTTGCAATCCATGGACTGTACCCTGCCAGGCCAGGCTCCTCTGTCCATGAGATTTCCCAGGCAAGAATACTAGAGTGGGTTGATATTTCCTGACCCAGGGATTGAACCTGTGTCTCTGGTGTCTCCTTATTCTGGCAGGTGGATTCCTCACCCCTGTGCCACCTGGGAACCCTCACTATCACTGTAACTATTAGTTTAATGAATTTTCCTGAATATTTTTGTTTATTTCCCAGAAAATAATAATACTAACATCATGTGTTGAGCACTTATGTGCAGTACTGTATGAAGTTTTTGCTTATATAATTTTTTTCTCATTATGTTAACTCTATTATGGACATGCTATCATCATTCCCATCTTAGAGATGAGGAAACTGAGGCATGGGAAGATTGAGTAATGTGCCCAAGGCAACACGGCCAGTAAGAGAGGAAGCTGTGATTAGACCCAAGCAGTCTGGCTCCGACACTATGCTCTTGTATCTCCTTGTAAGCTTTAGAATCATTTGGTCCAGACCATCTAGATTTAGAATCTAAAATAGCATGTTAGTACCTGGGCCAGAATTGCATTGGGTTTGTAGATTATTTTAGGTGGAACTGAATCTTTACCATATGAAACCATTCTGCCCCAGAGAGGGATGTCTTCGTTCACCCACATTCTCCATGCTCGTTGAGTGTGCCAGCTCCCTGCTGGCTCTCCAGGCTTCTTTTTTCCTGTAGGTGTTATCTTCTGAGTAGTTACCAATATTAGAAGAATATTTTTTTGCTATGTCTTTTGCAGGTTATTGTTGATTTATTGGAAAACTATTGATTTTCCTGTTAAATTCATAATTAGTTATTTACCAAATTTTCTAATTGCTAATGGTTTCTCAGTGATTTTTCTTGCATTCTCCATGAAGAAACATCTTCATATCACCCGCCAATAATAATTTTGTTTTTTCTTTTCTATTATTTGTGCTTTTCTTTCATTCTTTTAAAATATTGGCTTGTTCCTTTAGAATACTAATTTCTAATGACATTAAACATCTTTATCTTAAAAATGCTTCCCAATACATAATTGTTTATCAGGATACTACAGTTTTATTTTTTATGAAAAAGGAATCGGGAATATTTTCAGATGTTTCAGTTTCTATACAAGTCATATTGTCTCTCCTTTATTGTGTTAATGTAGTGAATTCTCATATATTTTTTAATACTGAGTAGTGCTTGCTTTATTCTTTTAATATAATCCTGGATTTAATATTTTATTTGGAATTTTTACATCAGTGATTACCAGTAAGACTGATTTTATTGGGTGGAACATGGGGAGGGGAAGAGTGTCGTCTTCCGTAGATTCTAGTTGCCTGTTATTATGCTGGCCTCATAAAAAGAACTTGGACTCTTCATTTTCCTCTCCTTTGAAAAAGCAACAGAATTATCAGTCTTTTGAAGATCCTGAAGTTCACCTGGGAAAACATATGGCACTTTATGGTTAACTATTTGATATCTCCCAAATTTTATTTTATGGTCTGTCTACCTTGGCTCGCTCTTCTGTAATTTTATAAATTCTATCAAATAACAAATACAGCTGTAATCATTTTCAATTTCAAAGAAAGTTATTTCATCCATGTTTATAAATTTATTTGCTTAGATTTGTGCAAAATATTTATAAAGTTTGTCTCTTAAATTCCTCTTGTTTAGTCGGCAAGTCATGTTAGTTACTTCTCTGTCTGTATTTTGCTATTGAATATTTGTGCCCCTCAATTTTTTTCTAGTGTTAAATGGGCTAGTTATTTGTCTGTGTTATTAATTATTTAAAGATCTGGCTTTTGGATTGATTTATTGGTTATATAGCTTTTCTGCTTTTTGACTTAATAATTTCTATGTATGCATTTTAAATCCCTTCTTCACATTGAGTTTTGTCATACTGCATGTATTACATGAGTAACAAGTCATATAAATTAAAAATTAGCATCCTTTTTATCAGTGTAGAGTTTATCTGTGAAGGAACTATTAGTTATTGATAATTTAGCATGAATTATTTTAGTCTATATACATTCCTCACCTGTTCCTGGGACTGAACTTAGTTTAATCTGAGAATTTTGCTGTTTAACAATTTTGCCAACCTTATAGTAAATTATACAAACATTGGCTAAACTAAGCTCCCTGAGTGAGTGGGAGTTTTGATAAGGCAGGAAAAGGGATGGCTCTTGGGAAGAGATACAGACAGAGGGACCCATGGAGAATAGGAGAAAGGTCCAAATAAGAACCAGAGAGGACCAAAGACAGATCCTATGAATATTCAGTGATTTCTGTGTAATGAGAGAGGGGAGAAAATAAGAACGAGGATTCTGTGCATGGTAGCAGCACTCTCTCCTGCCTTGGCTCTCAGCTGTCCATCTATTAATAGCTGGTATCTGGAGGCACTGGAAACCACCAGCCCTTTTGCAGGGGTAAATTTCAGAATCACTGACTTTCATTGAAGTTATGTTTCTCAAATTATTTTGAAAATGTCAAAAGAGTCTGTGATATTGTTTATTGGGTACTCTTAAGAAAGATTGTACCTAGAGGAGAACTGAAATAAGTTACCTCCAAGTTTGCTGAACCATTAGTGTTTATAAAATAAAATCTTGCATGTTCAGTGTTTAGAGCACTCTACAATCATTATGATGTCTGTTTTTAAAGGACTTAAAACTAGCTAATTACACTTTGTACATTATGTATTACATTGGTGGTGTTGTTAAGTCTCTCAGTCATCTCCAACTCTTTGTGACCACATGGACTGCAGCACACCAAGCTTCTCTGTCCATGGGATTTCCCAAGCAAGGATACTAGAGAGGGTTGCCATTTCCTTCTCCAGGGGGTTTTCCCAACCCAAGGATTGAACCAGCATCTCCTGCTTGGCAGACAGATTGTGTACCCCTGAGGAAGCCCATTTATTAGATTACTTGTATGTTATAGTAAATATGCTTACTCATAATAACTGTGCAGTAAAATACATATAGATAGTAAGTAAACATTATCTATAAATTAGCTCAAAAGCCAGATTAACAAATATTGAATGTAGTATTTCTGGACAGCACTCCTCTTTGCTGGAGTCATGCTGTTTGCACAAGTTTTCTCTAACCTTTCAAACTGTCAGATGACCTCTCCTTTCTATGTTGTGTGTTAATTCACAAGATTTTTTATCTGGTTATCATTGCAGCTTTGTCTTTATCTTCCTGAATTATCAGGAGAACTTAAATGTACTGACTGACTTCTTCCCTGAGAAATAAAAAAGTGTGGGCTCACATTCAGTTCAGCAAATAATTCTGTACCTGCTGTGTGGAAGGGGAAGGCAGTGAATGTGTCAGAGACTGTGCTCAGGTCAAGAGAAATATGAATACATGATATGATGTTATTTTCACTGAAGCGATGTTAGCAATGATGGAAGTACTTGTGCAGTGTCTCCACTTTCCAGTCTGTTTCATAGCACTCGTGCCTAAATTGTCTTGTTCTCAACATAGTGCAGACATGTGTAAGATACGGCTTCATCCCCCTCTAATATGGAGACATGACTCAGTGAACTTGTTTTCTAGGTCTCTCTTAAATTATGACAGTAAGTTAGACTGATGTACGTAGAACAGTTTGGTAGAAGTGGTTTGTTTTTAAAGACCAATCTTTGTCTTCTCCTAAGAGGAGTTTTGTTTTCTGCCATGCAGATGTGTGTGTGGGGGGATTGGTGAAGGAGTGGGATGTGGTTCAGCGTGATGTGCTTCTCCTCTGGGAGGAGAATGCCTTTGTACATCAGAAATATCTCAAAACGTGGCCTTTGCCTGTGGCTTTAATCAACACATGCCACTGCTGTCACCTGACAGGAACCGAAGACCTGCGAGTCAGACCTGACCCACCCCACCTCCTCTTCCACCCCCAGGAACCCAAGACCTGCGAGCCAGACCTGACCCACCCCACCTCCTCTTCCACCCGCCAGCCCCCCTTTACATACAGGAACCTCATCTGCTATGCAGCATGATTATAAACGGTGTCTGCTGGGGCTTCTATTTATAAAGCCTTCAGATATCTTTCTCTTACCTTTGTGATGGAAGTTAGGATTGTATTGCTCAGCTCTTGAACCTCATTCATCTAATTTAGCTAATTCTTTTATTATAATTGTACATGAATTACACTCGTGGCTGATTCATGTCGATGTGTAGCAAAACGAATACAGTATTGTAAAGCAAAACAAACTAAAAAAATAAAAATTAATTTAAAAAAATTAAAAAAAAAAAACTTCAAGTAATAAAATATCTAAGCTGTGATACACACACACAAAAAAAAATAATTGTACATGATTTAAGAAATAGGTACATAGAGTTTAATGAGTGCCTTTGACACAGTACTACATGCTATCAAGTATTGAAAATAGTATGTGCAAGTCTTGTAAAGGCTTATTGATTATAATAATGATATTACTTAATGGGATACTATTGGTTATATTATTTTGAGATTCTAATGGTTAAAGTTTTTGAGTTATTTGAAAATGTTTTTAGTGGCAAATTGTTAAGTATGGAATTACAGGCCCCCAGGATAGGCTAACACAGAAATACAAGTTTAAAAATATTTATCACTAGTGCAGAAATCTTTAGCCAGCGGGCTTTATACATAGTAGTAAAAGTATATGGGTTGTAGAATCAGGCAGACCGGGATTGGAGTCCAGCTATTCAACTTAGTAGCTACTTAATCTCAGAACCGTTATTCAGCTACTTTTTTTGTCTATAAAAGGAAGATGTAATAGTACCTGCTTCTTAGGAATTGTTGTAAAGGTTCAGTGAGATGCCACTGCTGCTGAGAGTAATAGCAGATACTTCTGTAGTCTTTACTGCTGATAAAATACTGTTCTGAGCACAATGCATTTCTCAGTCATCAGCTCCTCAAAACCACACTGTGTGGGAAACACTGTTAAGTCTGGCATTAATGTTAGCAAATGACACAAAAGAATCACCACCAAGAGTCAGCATATCCTTACAACATTCTGGAATGCATTGAAAATTTTACCATTTTTATTGAAATTTAAATTTCACAGTGTGTATATTCATAATATGATATAATTATATAATTTTCTATATTTAAAAATTGTAAAACCTTTATATTTTTTCTTTCTTAAAATTTTATTATTTTAAAATATTAAAACTCAAAAGTGAGAGGTAATGATCACCTGTGACTGTTAAAAATGCTTCTCTTTAGAAAAACTATATTTCATTATTTTTTATTCAAGGGTTGCACATAGCATAGAGATATGGAAATAGATGGGCAGACAGTTGAGATCACTGACACTGATTGTGTTCTACAATTTATAAAGATCCTGCATATTCTATCTGTGTTTCTGATGTGGGAGCTGTGTAGTTTGAAATTCACTCTGTGGATCCACCGAAGGATAGATCCAGACACACAGGCTTGCGTGTTATCCGAGTTATGATAATTAATAAAAGTGATTTTCACTACTTTCTCTCCACTAGGTGACTATGAAGCAGAAAACAGTGAGAAGGCTTATTGGTCTTTTTTTTCCATTTTTGTCAACAAAATATATTGCTCTTCTGGATTTTTCAAGTTTTATTCCCTTATTCAAAACACACTTCAGGGAAAATTCACAAGATAACAGTAAAATATATGCAGTCCCTGTGTTTTTGTTATGTGGCTTATAGTCACCCATAGTACAAAGGCAGCTTCTACTGGGGCACAGGAAGGAATTTTGCTAGAATCCTAGAAAGTGACAGATATTCACAAAGAGGACTTCAGGCTACAGTTGACTCAGATGGAATGAAACAGCTCAAAGTAAAAAGAACTTAATGAAAACTATGAAGCATGCAAATAAATATTTAAACCATAATGTGTGTGTGTGTGTGTGTGTGTGTGTGTGTGTTTATATATCTTAAAGCCAATTTTTGGAAAATTTTCAAGCCCCAAATACTCTTAAGTGTACATGTAAATGTACAATCTAGAGTTAACCAGACAGCCTGTGGCCAACAAAATTGATGACAATAAAGCTAAACTAGAGTATATTGTATTAAAAGGCAAGAATAGCATCACTGCAAACCCATGGCCACTGCAAAATATTGAAAAGGTACTAAAACCTCCTTTTAGAAATTAGTAGGAATTTCAGCTATCTATGAATGTCCAAGCACAGTGAGAGCTTTGCACTGAACCAGACCTTCTGTGACAGCCAGGTCTAGTAGACTACAGAATAAGTTAATCCTCAGGAAACATTAGCTGTGTTCAGATTTTAGTTTGGGGCATATAAATGCCTTTATATACCATCTCAACTTTAAATGACTTCAGTTAAGGCTTTCAGTAGGCTACTAATAAGGAGCCCTGGAAAGTAAAAACAAGACTAATAGCGTTTTGCATCATTTGTCAACAAGATCTTTCATTCAAGTGCACACACACCCACACACTTCCCTGGTGCCCATTGGTAAAGAACCTGCCTGACAATGCAGGGAACATGGGTTTGATCCCTGATCCAGGAAGATCCGACATGCTGCGGTGCAGCTGAGCGCATGAACCACAACTTCTGAAGCTCTAGCCCCCAGCTGCAACCACTGAGCCCATGTTGCCTAGAGATCATGCTCCACAACAAGAGAGTCCCAACAATGAGAAGCACTTGTGCCACAACTAGAGCGTAGTCCTCATTCACTGCAGCTGGGGAAAGCCCACACACAGCAAAAAGACCCAGCACAGCCATAAATAAATAAAATTATAAACACACACATTTGTATCTTACTCTCAGTTAAATGCTTACTCTCATTGGGAAACACTTTTCCAGCTGTAGACTGTTCTTTGAGAATCACACTCTTTACCTGTCACATAGATTCACAATTTACTTGTGGTGTGACTGGAGTGGAAGGAATTCCTGTGTTTTCATAGCTACTTAAATGCCTTGGATTCAGCAATTCCACACCTACCAGTGTATCTGACAAATGTATTTAAGGAATGTTCAAAGATGTATTTATAAGAAAATGTATTACTACAATGTTTACAATGCTTAAACACTAGAAAAAAGCTAAATTTTGTCTACGGATGATTGGTTAGATTATGTCTGTACAGTGAAATGCTATGTAGCCATCCAGAGGAAAGTGAGAAAGCTCAATAGATCCTCACATAGAAAAGTTTCCAGGATATGTTAGTAGGTGGCCCAAAAACTACATGGCAAAACAGACCCCATATGTGTTTATTTAGATATGCATGCATACATTTATATATATATAGGGTTTATATTAAATAAAAGTGTATAAGGTGAGGTCTGTTACAATTAAATAATATAAAGTATATAAAATGGGTGGTAGCAGGTGGTACTAGTGGTAAAGAATCCACCTGCTAATGTAGGACACAAGACGATGCTTCGATCCCTGGGTCAGGAAGATCCCTTGGAGGAGGACATGGCAACCCACTCCGATATTCTTACCTGCTGAATCCCATGGACAGCCAGAGGAGCCTGGCAGGCTACAGTCTAGCATTGCAAGTGACTTAGCAGCAGCACCATTGTATAAAATACTTAGTATCATGTCTGTGTGTGTGTAGTAGTCACTCAGTCGTGCCCAACTCTTCGCGACCCCATGGATTGCAGCCTACCAGGCTCCTCCGTCCATGGGATTTTCCAGGCAAGATACTGGAGTGGGGTGCCATTGCCTTCTCCAGGTTATAAAACCTAGTGTATGTATTTTCAAGCTGTATGCTGCTGCTGCTGCTTTGCTTCAGTCGTGTCCGACTCTGTGCGACCCCATAGACAGCAGCCCACCAGGCTCCCCCGTCCCTGGGATTCTCCACTACCTAGTGCATAAATTGGTTAATAAACCTTGTTGTTATTGTTACCTTGAAAGAGTGGGTTGAGGAAGGAAAAACTGGAGGAGGGGACTTTTACTAATTTTACATGTTTTGTATTGTGGGAATCTTTTACAGTGACATTACTTTTACATTAAAACTCGAGAGAGAACTATTTGCTTCGGGGAACAATCTGGGAAAATGTATTTATTCCAAAGTATTAAAGACACAAGACTTGATATTTTTCCTCAGATATGGAAGAGTTCCTAATGTGGACAGAAGGGTACCTCTGGTACTGTTTTGGACAGAGGGGTCTTCCTCAGGTCTGTCAAAGGAGTTTTGGAGACTTTTGATTATTAGTTCCTGCTTTGACATACACATCCCTACTTTTAGATTGTGTTTCTTCTTTTGTGTTCTTTTGGGTATGTGTGTGTCTGTGTGTGTTTATATGGGGAGGAGTATATATATATATATATATGCATGTCATTTAAGCATCTAGGTGATTATTTTCTTTCAAGAATGTTTGGAAATTTTAAGGGAAAAATGGAAAGAATAACTGAAAGCAATTATTGTTTGGCTACATGAACAAAGCTTATTTTTGCCCCTTCAGTTTTAGCAAGTAAGAATCACCCTGCAGATCGTTGAAAAGAGCTATTCCAGTGATCATATCCAATGAAGTTCTAAATAATTAATCCAATTAAAGTGACTATTACAAAGACTCTAGAGGAAAAATATTGACTGGCCTTATTATTTGTTTTGGTTCTGTGAACTGTGGTCATTCAGAATAATTATATATCTTTATAACGCTGGTGTTAAACGTTACTAAAGTTCATTGAAAACGTAGAAAGGATGCCCATTTGAAAACTGACATTAGGTTTCTTTTTTCAGAATGACTCACATATAAACATCACTTAAATCATGTCTGAATTATGTGGAAATTTGGTTATATTGGGTGATTCTTTCTAAAGTTGGTATGGGATTAATAAAAAATGTCTGGACCTAATTGACAACTTGAGAATACTGTTAAATTTGATGTTGCGTTGCCATTTTATTAGGGAAGATGAACTGTTCTCTTAGATTGTAGTACTTGAAAGATTTGAAGCCCTCATTCCACATAAGCAGTACCATATAACATAGGCTTGCTATAACTGGAAAGGATGTTTGATGGAGTGTTTAAGAACACAGAATATGGAATCAGACTCCTGGGGTTCAAATCCCTGCCCTGCCACTTCCTAGATGGACAAGTGACCTTCCCTGTTTCTTGGTTCCCACTTCTGTAAAATAGGGCTTTAAGGAGTAGGCAGTAGATAGATCCTCTTTATCAAGATCACATGAGTCACTCTTTATAAAACACCTGTACATACAATTAAGTGTTCACTAAGCATGGCTATTATTTGCCTTTTTTGTATATCTAGTAAGTGCTGTATGTATGCATGTTATCAAATACATTAGTTGTTTACATTTTACAGTCTAAAATAAATTATTATTGAGTGACAGTCTATTTTAAGCACTTCTTAAAATTTCTTTTTACTAAAGTGTAAAGACTGATTTTTATACTAGTTGGTTTTGATTGTTTGTTTCTTGTTTGTATTACAGTTACAAATTATAATACTGTGGTAGAAACAAACTCAGATTCAGACGATGAAGACAAACTCCACATTGTGGAAGAAGAAAGCATCACAGATGCAGCCGACTGTGAAGGCGGCGTGCCAGACGATGACCTGCCCTCAGACCAGACAGTGTTGCCCGGGAGCAGCGCGAGAGAAGGGAGCGCAAAGAGCTGCTGGGAGGACGATGGTGAGTTCAGTTTTTCTTGTAATATTCTACTCTCTGGGTTCTTTTTAAAAAGTATATTAACTGAAATGATAAACTAGATGATAAGTTTGAAATAACTGAAATGAACAGTTTATTTGTCTTGTTAATCCAGTGGTTCCCAACCTTTTTGGCACCAGGGACCAGTTTCATGGAAGACATTTTTCCATGGACCGATGCGTGTTGGGGGCGGGTGTTTCTGGAGGATTCTCATAAGGAGTGTGCAACCTAGATCCTCACGTGCACAATTCGCAGTAGGGTTCACACTCCTTTGAGAATCTAATGCCTCTGCTGATCTGACAGGAGGTGGAGCTCAGGAGGGAACACAAGTGATGAGGAGCAGCTGTAAATACAGATGAAGCTTCACTCCTTTGCCTGCCGCTTACCTCCTCCTCTGCAGCCTGGTTCCTAAAAGGCCACAGACCGGCTCCTTCTACATACCAAAAAGTAATTTCTGAAGTAGAATAATAGTTATTTCAACCATACTTGCATTTAGTATACTGATCTATGTATATATATATATTGATTTTTGTTAGTTTTTTATAAGCAGAATCAAGCTTTTCATACACTATTGTTATAGTTAAACCTATCTTTAATTTCATATCATGACCTCAAATGAAGAATCTGCTTCAGTTCAGTTCAGTTGCTCAGTCATGTCCGACTCTTTGCGACCCCATGAATTGCAGCACACAAGGCCTCCCTGTCCATCACCAACTCCCAGAGTTCACCCAAACTCATGCCCCTTGAGTCGGTGATGCCATCCAGCCGTTTCATCCTCGGTTGTCCCCTTCTCCTCCTGCCCCCAATCCCTCCCAGCATCAGAGTCTTTTCCAATGAGTCAACTCTTCGCATGAGATGGCCAAAGTACTGGAGCTTCAGCTTTAGCATCAGTCCTTCCAGTGAACACCCAGGATTGATCTCCTTTAGAATGGACTGGTTGGATCTCCTTGCAGTCCAAGGGACTCTCAAGAGTCTTCTCCAACACCATAGTTCAAAAGTGTCAATTCTTCGGTGCTCAGCTTTCTTCACAGTCCAACTCTCACATCTATACATGACCACTGGAAAAACCATAGCCTTGACTAGACAGACCTTAGTCGGCAAGTAATGTCTCTGCTTTTTAATATGCTCTCTAGGTTGGTCATAACTTTTCTTCCAAGGAGTAAGCGTCTTTTAATTTCATGGCTGCAGTCACCATCTGCAGTGATTTTGGAGCCCCCCCAAAATAAAGTCTGACACTGTTTCCACTGTTTCCCCATCTATTTCCCATGAAGTGATGGGACCGGATGCCATGATCTTCATTTTCTGAATGTTGAGCTTTAAGCCAACTTTTTCATTCTCCTCTTTCACTTTCATCAAGAGGCTTTTTAGTTCCTCTTCCCCTTCTGCCATAAGGGTGGTGTCATCTGCATATCTGAGGTTATTGTCTTTCTCCCGGCAATCTTGATTCCAGCTTGTGCTTCTTCTAGCCCAGCATTTCTCATGATGTACTCTGCATATAAGTTAAATAAGCAGGGTGACAAAAATAAGCAGCCTTGACATACTCCTTTTCCTGTTTGGAACCAATCTGTTGTTCCATGTTCAGTTCTAACTGTTGCTTCCTGACCTGCATATAGGTTTCTCAAGAATCTGCTTAGAAACCAACAAATTACATTTTTGTATTTTTTTGTTGTTGTTCAGTCACAAAGTCGTATCACACTTTGCGACCCCATGGACTTGCAGCATGCCAGGCTTCCCTGTCCTTCGCTGTCTCCCAGAGTTTGCCCAAACTCGTGTCCTTTGAGCTGGTGATGCCATCTAATCATCTCATCCTCTGTCATCCCCTTCTCCTGTTTTCAGTCTTTCCCAGCATCAGGGTCTTTTCCAATGAATTGGCTCTTTGCATCAGGTGACCAAAATATTGGAGCATCAGCATCAGTCCTTCCAGTGAATATTCAGGGTTGATTCCCTTTAGGATTGACTGGTTTGATCTCCTTGCTATTCAAGGGACTCTCAAGAGTCTTATCCAGCACCACAGTTCAAAAGCATCAATTTTTCGGTGCTCAGCCTTCTTTATGGTCCAACTCACATCCGTACATGACTACTGGAAAAATCATAACTTTGACTATCTGGACATTTGTTGGCAAATGATGTCTCTGCTTTTTCATGCACTATCTAGATTTTGTCATAGCTTGTCTTCCAAGAAACAAGCATTTTTTTAATTTCATGGCTGCAGTCACCATCCACAGTGATTTTGAAACCCAAAAAAATAGTCTGTCACCGTTTCTGTTTTTTCCCCATCTTTTTGCCATAAAGTGATGGGACTAGATGTCGTGATCTTAATGTTTTGAATGTGGAGTTTTAAGCCAACTTTTTTACTTTCCTCTTTCACTTTCATCAAGAGGTTCTTTAGTTCCTCTTTACTTTCTGCCATCCATGTCTTCAAAAATAAATACCATATGAGATCATGCCTCTAGGAACAATGTAAAAAATGGATATGAGTCCAGTTAGATGACTTTTCTTTTACTGAACACATCCTGAGTGCTAGTGATCAGTGTTTTATTTATTTATTTATTTTACTTTACAATACTGTATTAGTTTTGCCATACATCAACATGAATCCGCCACGGGTGTACATAAGTTCCCACTCCTGAACCCCCCACCCACCTCCCTCCCCATACCATCCCTCTGGGTTATCCCAGTGCACCAGCCCCAAGCATCCTGTGTTTTATTTTTATTTTTATTCTTTAGTGCAGATACACACACACAATACCTTTATATCTTCTATTCTAGAACACATTCTCCAGAAGGAAGTTAAACATCTCTGACCCGTAGTTTCAAAAGGAACAATATGCAAATGAATGACTTTGTCCACCTCTCCTAATCTCCCTCAAAGATTATGAGTAGGGATCAGGTCATTGATTTATTTTCAAAGATTTTTTGTATTTTCTGAAAATAATTTTGTATGAGCCAGGAGACCCAAGTGTTTTTGTACCATGATCTCGCTATCCTGAGTTTTGAGTTTCTTTTGCTTCTTGAACTTCATACTTTCTGGAAGAGAAGATCACAACTAATTCTCATGTTCCTGGTTGCCTGTGGGATTTGAATCCAGACTATGCCATATAGCAGAGCAGAGCTCATGCAGCCCAACTTGACCACACCCTCCTAACTTGATTTGAGAGCTTCAGTTCTTCAGTTTTTATCTTCATGACTCTTGGACCTTACATTGTCTAAACTGTATTCAATCTGGGTTAGGTGATATTTCTCCTGATTTTATAAATATACTTTTGAAATCAGAGCAACCTTGAAGCTCCTTCTGAGTGACACTTTGCTTTTTTTATTTTCTTAAACTTTTCTTATGTAAAATATGAGTAGAGATTAAGGAGTTTTCTGGGCTGGCCCATGTATAAGGCATCTGGGAAGCAGTAAAATAAGATAATAACTTAATCCCTTATCAACTCTTTCTTAAAAAACTGTGGCGACCTCTGCTTCTAGGGAGATGAAATACATATTTTTCCATGTTTCTCATGCTGAGTACAGCCAGAACCTCTGGATATTACATGTAAACAAACCCAAGAAGACTCTGGAAGGGGGAGAGAAGATGGGCAGATTTCCTAGGACCCAGGGAACAACATAGTCAGTAGTGAGTCCCTTGGGGATCAGAACCTCAACACTTTGGTAAGAAGAAGGCTGTGCGCACCAACTGCTCTAGCCCAGCCACAGGAAGACTGCAGCCCTGCGACCCATGCCCACCAGTGGGGATCCTAGCCTTTGGCATCCACTGAGCAGAGCACACACACACACCCTACCATGGTGATGTCAGAGACCAAGTAGGGAGATGGGGCTTTGCTCCCCTCTCAGCAGCAGTGACAATGGACACGGCCTGGAAACCACGTGGAAACCTGGCCTTCCACTCCCTCTCCCCACAGTGGTGATAGGCATCCTGCCCTCTCCTGCTGGGAAGCCCAGTGAGGACTCAAGGCTTCCACCCTGCACCACCCGTGATGTCAGTGGAAGCCACGTGGGGCAGTGATAAGGCACCCTTGCCCCCTCAGCCAGAGTGGAATCAGAAGAGCCTGGTAGGGGCCTAGATCCCACCCATAAAGAGCAGGCCCTCTCCCCAGGCAGAAATAGAGGCTCAGGGAGGAGCCCAGACCTGCCCTCCATGGCCTGGAATGAGACCCTGAACACTTCCCACAGGAGATCCAGGGTCTCTGTCTGCTGACAGAATAACTGAATGTCCCAGTGAAAGTGAAGTCGCTCAGTCGTGTCCGACTTTTTGTGACCCTATGACTATAGCCTACCAGGCTCCTCAGTCCATGGAATTTTCCAGGCAACAGTACTGGAGTGGGTTGCCATTTCCTTCTCCAGGGGATCTTCCCAACCCAGGGATTGAACCTGGGTCTCCCACATTGCAGGCAGACACTTTACTGTCTGAGCCACCACGGAAGCCCCAAGTGTCATTCAAAACTCACTCATTGGAAAATTTCAACTGAAGTAGAAAAGACAATCAACAAACACCAACACTGAGGTGACAAAGATGCTAGAATTGTCTGACATGGATCATCATGATAAAAGTACTTCAGCTCCCCATCGTGAGCGTGCTTCAAATGAAAAGATAGTCTTCACAAAGAAATAAAAATATAAGGAAGCACCAGATGTAAAATTTAGAACTGAAACATACAATGACTGAAATTCAGAGCCTCTGCACACAGACTGCATAGCTCTGTGGGAGGACCAGGAGGAATCAGTGATGTGGCAGTGGGGACTGGAGCCTGCATGAGCCCGTGTGAACAGCAGAGCCAGACTGCAGAATGCAGCTGAGCCTGAGCCCCTCCTCTGGGCCCCATGTGCCTATCATCAAGATTCCGGGAGAAGAAGATGAGCCTGAACACTTATTCCAAGAAATAATGGCTGAAATTGTCCCAACAGGATCCTGCATCCCAAACAGGATAAATCCAGGGAGACCCAGGTCACGGTGTATCATAAGCAAACTAAAGCCAAAGAAAGAATCCTGAAAGCAGAGAAGGGAGGTGCATTTCCCCCCTGCGAAGGGGGGAAATGGTTTAAGTGCCAAAAATTTCCCATAGGAAATCACGGAGCCAGCCGGAAACAGGAGACCTCAAATGCTAAAGAAAAGAATTGTCTTGCACGCGGAAGTGGCTGCTCCTCATTCCTTTGGAAGCGGGAATACATGCTACATTAAAAAAGGGTCCTCAGGGCTGCCAGCCTTACAGTAGAAATTGAGTAGTAGTATATTTCTCCTGCATTAAAAAAAAATGTCAACCCTGGGATTCTGTATCCTGAGAAGAGATCTTTCAAAGATGAAGAAGAAATCAAATGAAGGAATACAGAGAGGGTTTGTCCCCAGCACACCTTCCCTAAACGAGTGTCTGAAAGCAGCCTCTGAATAAAAAGGAAATGACAGAAAAGAAATCTTGGGCTATCCAGGAAGGAACAAAGCACAATGATGAGAGTGAACATATGGCCACATGCAATAGAATATCCTTTTTCCCAGATTTTCTCAATTATGTGTGATGACAAAGTGGAAAACATGAGTAGGGGTCAATAAAGTGAATGAAATGGAGCAAATGTCAATACTTTCTTATTTGTATTGTGTATAAGCTCCCTCAAGTTACAGTTGACCAAATCTTATGATCAATTTGATACCCAAGTCATAGGGTATTAAGACTTGCAGTTTAATTCCTACCTGAACATAACTGTTGGTTCACCTGAGCCACAGTGTTCGGTGTGCATCATTTAGAGAACGTGCTGCAAAGATAGTGAAAACTAATGAAAACTCCTCTAAGAAAGAAGCCCTCAAATTGAAGATACATTCATTTCATAAATAAACTATAAAGTGCTAGTTCTGGGCTTTACCTCACCTAGTTAAATAAGTAAATAAGGTTTATGTGTGCCACACCGTGTTCAAAACAATCTTGCCTAACCAGTAGAACAAGCCAGCAAATGTAAAACCGTTCCTCTGGTAAACAGTGGGAGTTTAAAATTTCATCTGCGAAAAGATGCACAGCCGATTTGCAGCCCTGCCCAGGGATGCAAGGCAGCCCAGACTTTTTGCTGGACTGTTGGTTCAGAATCCTCTGTAAATTAATTTAACTTCATGAATATCTAGGTTAGTAACTTCTAATGGTTCATTCACTCGATTACAATTAACCGGCCTTTAATCATGCATTCCACTGAAAGTTTATGTAATGAGGCCTCAGATCCAGAGCATTCTACCCTTGAATCATTTTATGACTCCTCAGGATGGTCCTTGAGGCTGAATTTGAAAAATTATCTGTCACATTGGACCTGGCTAACCAAACCAGCCTGCTCCCAGAGCAGAAACAGAGCACCTGAGTTACGCCCAGAGGAGCTGGCACCCAGGAGCAGATGATCCCCTTAGCTTCTGTTCTGTCGGGAGACCTGGCTCCACTGCTGCTCCGTGTTCTTTACTTTTTGGTGCATCCTATTAATCAGCCACTACCCAAGGTGAAACAAAGAAAAAACCGAAGAAGGAAAGCTACAGGAGCCACACTGTCTATGCCAGTTGGTTTCCTTAAAGGGGGAACGATAAAGAAAGCAGGCAGTGACATTCAGCTGTGGCAGAGATCAGCACGTGAAACTGGTACAGATTTGCAACCAGAGTACAAATCGTCAGTCTTAAGTGTATTGGAAAATATTATATGCTATCAAAATGTTAATTATGCCATAAATGCCTTTTAAAATCTTACCTGTGAATGAAGTCTCAAGTTAGGATCAAGTTCTTAGAAGGATTAAAGAGAAGCAATATTTTCATTATAAAACTAAATAAACTAAGACATGTTCACATCTAAGGATGAGATTTCTAGCTTCATTAAGTCCTGTTGTCTTAAAAGACGTATAAACTTCACTTTTTTTTTTGGTAGGAAAGATAGTGTAACTTGGAAGTGTGCCAGCATATCATGCTTATCTGACAAGAGCTGCTTGTGGTTCAGCCAAAACTCTTATGCTTGTGCCAATTAAACGTTTCTGAATATGTATGCCCTTTCAGGACACCTGTTTCATAGACCTTTTATTCTTTTAGCTTTTAAAAATTACATGAAACTGATCCAGTGGTATACAATATCATTTAACAGACCAGCTATTTCTTAATGCCTTAAAATGATCCCAAGTAAGAGTGATGAAAAGTGAAAGTGGAGAGTGAAAAAGTTGGCTTAAAGCCCTACATTCAGAAAACGAAGATCATGGCATCTGGCCCCATCACTTCATGGGAAATAGATGGGGAAACAGTGGAAACAGTGTCAGACTTTATTTTGAGGGGCTCCAAAATCACTGCAGATGGTGATTGCAGCCATGAAATTAAAAGACGCTTACTCCTTGGAAGAAAAGTTATGACCAACCTAGATAGTATATTCAAAAGCAGAGACATTACTTTGCCAATGAAGGTCCATCTAGTCAAGGCTATGGTTTTTCCAGTGGTCATGTATGGATGTGAGAGTTGGACTGTGAAGAAAGCTGAGCGCCGAAGAATTGATGCTTTTGAACTGTGGTATTGGAGAAGACTCTTGAGAGTCCCTTGGACTGCAAGGAGATCCAACCAGTCCATTCTGAAGGAGATCAGCTCTGGGATTTCTTTGGAAGGAATGATGCTAAAGCTGAAGCTCCAGTACTTTGGCCACCTCATGCGAAGAGTTGACTCATTGGAAAAGACCCTGATGCTGGGAGGGATTGGGGGCAGGAGGAGAAGGGGACGACCAAGGGTGAGATGGCTGGATGGCATCACAGACTCGATGGACGTGAGTCTGAGTGAACTCCGGGAGTTGGTGATGGACAGGGAGGCCTGGTGTGCTGCAATTCATGGGGTCGCAAAGAGTCGGACACGACTGAGCGACTGAACTGAACTAAACTGAAGAGTGACTTAACCATTTTTCTGATTTGAAAATTTTTTATAGAAATGCATATGTTGACAAAAATGCCGAGTCAATGAAAACTTCTTTAAGAGAAAAACGTATAAAAGTCTGATCTTACATTTATAGCAATAAAGCTTTTTTGAATACAAGTTATAATGGCAGCTTAGACAGTAAAGAATCCACCTGCAATGCAGGAGACCTGGGTTTGATCCCCGGGTCAGGAAGATCTCCTGGAGAAGGGAATGGCAACCCACTTCAGTATTCTTGCCTGGAGAATTCCATGAACAGGGGAGCCTGGTGGACCACAGTCCATGTGGTTGCAAAGAGTTGGACACCATTAAGCAACTAACACTATAATAAAATACAATAAGTAATCTATGCAAAGAATGCTTCCATCAGTATTGAACCAAATTATCCTCACCTCAAGATTTAGCCTGACCTAACCTACCCTTTGCGCTTCCCTGGTGGCTCAGAGGTTAAAGCGTCTGCCCTGCAGTGTGGGAGACCCAGGTTCGATCCCTGGGTTGGGAAGATCCTCTGGAGAAGGAAATGGCAACCCACTCCAGTACTCTTGCCTGGAAAATTCCATGGACTGAGGAGCCTGGTGGGCTATAGTCCACGGGGTCGCAAAGAGTCGGACACGACTGAGCGACTTCACCTTCGACTTCACCTTCACCTTCACCTACCCTTTGGAACCTTTTTCAACCAAAGGTGGTATGTGATGTGGAAAAGCTCACCATGCGGTTTCTTGTCTTCTTTGTACCGCTGTGTCCCCTGAGCGTCACTTTTGCATCTATAAAATGAAAAAACTGGGCCAGGTGACCGCAGAGGTCTTTTTTTAGCTCTGCTCATAACGGGATCCAACTCCATTTGCACTAACTGTGCAGCACTAACATTTGAGTGACTCTAAATGCTAAGCACTATGAGGTGCCCCGGGGGGGGGATCTGGGTTCTGCCTACAGTGGGGGTCTCAGCTGCGCCCACTGCCCTCCTGAGAACTCCCAGCCAGCCAGACGTGTGCCTGGGTGGAGAGCAGTGAGGACAGCTCCTGCGTCGTCAGCTCTACAGCACATGTTCCAAGTGTTGATTTCCAAGTTACTTAGGTTCTTGGCTTCCCCACCCCTTCAGTGTGTCATGTAATTCATTTGTAATACAGCTAGGTTCCCTTGCTAATGTCTATATTTCATTTTGTATTCTGTCTTCTGGGTGATTTATTTGTGGGAGGGGTGGATTGTCCTGGCTATAAAGGTGCAGAAAGACACACTCAGAAAAGTGTCACACACCCATCCCTGTCCCCGTTTTCCTTACTAAAAATGCTACTCACAGAAGAATGCATAATTTTGAAACTATGTGTATAGTGTACTCTGAAATTGAAAAAATATATTGAGGATAAGGAGACCCAGGTTTCTCACTGTCAGCAGGAAGTTACACACAAGGGGAAGAAAAGAGGCTGGGATAAACCCTGTGGTGTCTGATTCGATTCAGAGGTATTAGCGTGACCTCATGGTTCTTAATGTCTATGAAGACAAATAAAAAAGTACACACACCTACGTGCAGCTGTTAGTGCACACACGTGTCTCCCAGCTCTGTCTGCTGAGAAGGCAGGGCGGCAGTGACAGACAGTAGCAGTAAGCGTATCCAGTGCCCAGATCTGCAGAATGACTGTAGTAAGGCTCCTTGCAGAAATGACTGATTCTGGAACCAAGGGAGAGAAAATGTAAGATAAGCCTGGAACATGAGTAAGAAAGTGCTAAAAAAAAAATTTATGAAGGCATATCAAGAGACACAAGAGCTAACTTGAAGGAACTCCCTAGGGCCAAATCTAGAACAATTGTGGCAGCAAAATAAATGATAGTACTGGATTATAAACTAGGAAATGAAATAAATATCAATGCATCCATATTGCATCCATAAATACATATGGAGGAGAAGGGAAAGCTCTTCCTTATAGTATAATTCTAGTTGTAATTAAGAAGTAATCAGGGGAGTGGAAAATCACCATTAGGCAAACACTTTGGCAATTGTTGTGGGCAAGAGTTTCAATAGTTGCTAAAGTTAATGGGTGCCAGTAACATGAGAAAAAAGATATGTGCATAATCTCAAAGTATTTTCCTACCAGATAATTATAAAGAAAGGAATAATAACTTGTATAAAGAAGCCTAACAGACAGCATCTTAACCATGTGATGCAGGTTCCTCAGGTGATGAAGATTCCTCAGGTCATGCTGACACCATGCCTTGACTATAATAAATAATGCTTCAGTGGACATAGGAGTACAGATATTTCTTGTGATAGTAGTTTCTTTTCCTTCAGATATATACTCAGAAGTAGGATTTCTGGATCACATGGTAGTTCTGTTTTTAATTTTCTTGGGGAATCTCCATACTATTTTTCATAGTAGCTGCACCAGATTACATTCCAAACGGTGCACCAAGGGTTCCCTTTTCTCCACATCCCCAACACCTTGTCTATTTGATGACAGCCATTCTAACAGGTGTGAAGTGGTATCTCATTATGGTTTTGATTTGCGTTTCCCTGATGATAAGTGATTTTGAACACCTTCTTGTGTGTATTTCTTTGCCATTTGTATGTCTTCTTTGAAAAAAAGGAAAGAAACAGTCTATTCAGGTCCTCTGTGTGTGTGCTCAGTCACTAAGTCATGCCTGACTCTGCAGCCCCATGAGCTGTGGCCTTCCAGGCTCTTCTGTCCATGGGATTTCCAAGGCAAGAATGCTGAAGTGGGTTACCATCTCCTCCTCCAGGGAATTTTCCCGACCCAGGGATCAAATCCACATCTCCCACATTGGCAGGTGGATTCTTTACCACTGAGCCACCAGGGAAGCTCATTCACATCCTTTGCCCATTTTTAAATCATTATTTGCTTTTTTACTATCAAGTTGTAGAAGTTCCCTGTGCATGTTGCATGTTAACCTCTTTCACTTGTATGCTTTGCAAATGCTTTCTTTTGCCGCACAGATTGCCTTTTCATTTGTTGATCATTTCTTTTGCTGTGCAGAAGCTTTTTTAGTTTTATGCATGCCTTTATTTTTTATTTTTTTAACTTGTGCTTTGGTGTCATATCTAGAAAATCACTGCCACGATCAGTGTCAGAGAGTTTTTTCCCCTGTGTTTTCGTCCAGGAATTTTATGGTTTCATGTCTCACATTGAAGTCTTTAACCTGTTTTGAGTTAATGTTTGATAGTGATATGAGATAGGAGTCTAGCTTCATTCTTCTACACATGACTGTCCAGTTTTTCCAACACCGTCAGTTGAAGAGACCACCTTTTGCCTACTGAGCTTTCTTGGCTCCCTTGTCAAGTATTAGTTGACTTTAGTATATACATGGGTTTATTTCTGGGCCTTTGATTCTTTTCCATTAGTCTATGTGTTTTCAATGCCAGTACCACATGTTTTTATTACTATAGTTTTATAGTATAGTTTGAAATCAGGAAGTGTGATACCTGCAGCTTTGTTCTTATTACTCAAGATTGTTTTGGCTATTCAAGATCTTTTGTAATTTCACATAAATTTTAGCATTTATCATTTATTTTCTGTTTCTGTAAAAAATGCTATTGGAATTTAGATGGGGATTGCATTGAATCTACAAATAGCTCTGGGTGGCATGGGTATTTAACAGTATTAATTCTTCTAGTTCATGAACACAAGATATCTTTCCACTTATTTGTGTTTTCAATTTCTTTCATCAATGTTTTACAGCTTTTTAATGAAATTGTGTTTTAATTTATTTTTTAATTGGAGGAAAATTGCCTCACAGCATTTAGTGCTTTTATTTCCTTAGTTAAATTTGTTCATAAGTATTTTGTTAGTTTTGATGCTATTGTAAACAAGATTTCATTTATTTCTTTATTTCTACTTCATATGGTTTCAATATATAGAAATGCAACTGATTTTTGAATGTTGGTTTTTTTTTAATCTGTATAGGTATTTGATTTCTTATATTAGCATTTTATAGTTTCAAAATGCAAATCATCAACATGTTTTGAGAGGCTAAACCTCTTTCTTCCATTTCTGAAGGGAAAAACTATTGTGAATATTTTATTTTTAAGTTTACATTTGTTCATTCTCATGAGGGTTACATGGTTGGGCAATATGATTGATTTTTGTGTGTTGCCCTTGTATCCTGCAGACTTGCTAGTTCTAAACATTCTTTGGAGATTCTTAAGATTTCTGTGTAGACAGTCTTCTCTCTAATTGGGGCAGTTTTTCTTCCTTTCTAGTCTGTATACCATTTATTTCTTTTTATTAGAAAATGCCAGGAGTGGTGAGAATGGACATTTTCCCAATCTTAGAGGGAAAGTATGTGGTCTTTTGCTTTAAAGTATAATGTTAACTGTGGATTTATTATAGATGTTCTTTATGAAACTATTCTCATTTCTAGTTTGATGAGAGTTTTCATCATGAATAATGTCAGATTTTTTCAGTGCTTTTTCTGTGTCAGTTGATATGATCATGTGGTTTTGCTTCTTCAGCCTGTTAACACAGTGAAATGCATTAATGGACTTTCCAATGTTGAACTAGCTTTAGATTATCTGGAAAGCCCCTCTGAGTCATTGTGTTTTCATATATTGCTGAATATGACTTGGTAATTTTTTGTTGAAGAGTTTTGTGCCAGTGTTCATGAGAGATACTGGTCTGTAGGTTGGTTGGTTTGTTTTTTTGTAATATTGTAACATGGTTTTGGTATCAAGATAATATGGGCCTCATAAAATTAATAGGAAAGTCGTCCTTTCTCTTCTGTTTTCTTAAAAATACTATTTAAATGCTGTTCAATAAATGTCTGGTAAAACTTAAAGTGGAAACTGTGGATCTAGAATTTTCTATTATTTGGAGGAGAAGATTTTAAACTACAAATTAAGTTTTTAAAACAATTATAGGAATATTCAGATTAGCCATTTGATCTTGGATGACTTGCAGTAGTTTCTAGTTTTTGAGGATATAGTCCATTTAAAAGTTATCAAATTCATGTCTGTTAAGAGATGTTAACCTTACAAGACTGCTTTAAGGAAAATACTCACAATTACATAGCACTTACTGAGTGTCTGGTGCAATGCTAAGCACATACTATAGTGATTTTATCTTCACAACTACCCTAACTACTGTTATTATCCTCCAAATTTATATTTTATAAACTGATTATGAACTGCCTTACAGATTTCATAATGGACATATAAAATTTTTCATTTAAGTGTAATTACCAACAACCTAATTTCTAGCACATTAAAAATGACATTTTTAAACACCATATGTGAAATCCATAGCAATTTAATACCTTCATTTAATACTTCCATTTAAAAAATATGAATAAGCTCTTCTTTAAGAGTCAGAAATGTATATCTTAATGTTTACTTCTTGAACTCATAGCCCTTTTAATATCTTCTGGCTCTGTAGCAATCCCCTTTTCATTCCTGATACTAGAAATTTATAGCTTCCCTCATTTTTTGTCAGTCTTTCTTGATGTCTGTCATTGTTTTTGGTCTTTTCAAAGAACCTTTTACCATTTTCTCTTATTTTTTTTTCACTTTTATTGATTTCTATTCTTAATACTTCTTTCTGAGTTTATTTTTCTCCTCTTCTCCCACAGTTTACCATGGTAGCACAGAGCTTTGATTTGAGTCCTTATTTTATAACATAGGCATTTAATAATGTAAATTACCCTTTAAGCAGTGTTTATGATACATTCCACAAATGTTGATATTTTGGTTTTCATTTTTCTCTTTGACCCATGGATTCCTTAGAAGTGTGTTAATTTCCAAAGTGTTTAGAAATTTTTTCCTCTTTCTCCTACATATCTAGTTTATGTTCATTACGCTAAGAAAACAGCCTAGGCTGGCCAAAAAGTATGTTGTTTTGGCCAGCTCAGTGCTTTAAATCACATTTAATTTGTTAAGTTTGTTGTATGATCCTGGATGTGGTCTGTCTTCCTGACTCTTTTATGTGCTTTTAAAAAGGACCAGGTTGAATGTTCTGTAAATGTCAGTTGGTTCTAGTGGTTGTTAATGGTGCCTGGTTCTTTATATTGTTGCTGACTTTTTTCTGCTTGTCCTGTCAGTTAATGTGAGGAGGAGTATTGAAGCCTCCAGTTATAATCATAGATCTGCTTTCTGTTCTCTCAGTCTGCTGATTTGAAACTTTGCTAGTTTCACCCATATTTAAGATGATTATATCTTCTTGGTGAAAGGACTTATCATTATAATGTTTCTCTATATCTCTGGTAATTTTCTTAGCTCTAAAGTCTACTTTAATGTTAAAATGATCACCCTATTTTCTTTTCATTAATGTTTGCATGGTATATCTTTTTCTATCCTTTTAATTTTAACATACCTATATCATTATATTTGAAATGACTTATTTGTAGAAAGCTATAGATGGAGCTTGGTTTTTAAAATCTCTGTCTCTTAATTGGCTTTTTTAGACCATTTATATTTAATATAACTTTTGATATTTGGATTTAGGTTTATAATTGTATATTATTTGTTTTTCATTTTTCTATTCTTTTCCTGTCTTTTTTGGACCATTTGAATATGGTTTAGTATTCCGTTTTCACTTATTTATTTCCTTTTTGACTGTATCTCTTTATTGATTTTTTTAGTAGTTGCTCTATAGATTTGAATGTTACATACTTTTCACAGTCTACTTAGAATCAATACTTTACTACCCCAAGTGAGGTACAGAAGTCTTGCACCCACATGGATGCCATTGCCCTCCTTCCTTTATATTGTTGTTATATATGTAGTTGCCATTTCTTATATTCTCCTTCATTCTTGACATTTCAAGTTTCCCTCTAATATCATTTCCCCTTCTTTTTGAAGATCTTCCTGTAGCAATTCTTTTAGATAAGGTTTTCTGGCAATGAACTCTGCTGCTGCTGCTAAGTCACTTCAGTCGTGTCTGACTCTGTGTGACCCCATAGACGGCAGCCCACCAGGCTCCCCATCCCTGGGATTCTCCAGGCAAGAACACTGGAGTAGGTTGCCATTTCCTTCTCCAAGGCATGAAAGAGAAAAGTGAAAGGGAAGTTGCTCAGTCGTGTCGGACTCTTCGCAACCCCATGGACGCAGCCTACCAGGCTCCTCTGTCCATGGGATTTTCCAGGCAAGAGTACTGGAGTCGGGTGCCATCGCCTTTTCCGAACTCTGCTAGCTCTCTTTTATCTTTCTTTTACCTCCAGTTCTGAAGTATGTTTTCACTGAACGTAAAATTTAGGTTTGAGAGACTTTTATTTTCTTTAGCACTTTAAAACATTCCACTTCCTTATGGAATCCTAAATTTCTTTTTTATTTTAAATATAAATTAATTCATTTTAATTGGACGCTAATTACTTTACAATATTGTATTGGTTTTGCCATACATCAGCATGAATCCACCACAGGTGTACACGTGTTCCCCATCCTGAACCCCCTCCCACCTCCCTCCCCATACCATCCCTCTGGGTCATCTCAGTACACCAGCTCTGAGCATCCTGTATCACGCATTGAACCTGGACTAGTGATTCATTTCATATATGATATTATACATGTTTCAATGCCATTCTCCTAAATCATCCCACCCTCGCCCTCTCCCATAGAGTCCAAAAGACTGTTCTATACATCTGTGTCTCTTTTGCTGTCTCACAGGATTATTGTTACCATCTTTCTAAATTCCATATATATACATTAGTATACTGTATTTGTGTTTTTCTTTGTGGCTTACTTCACTCTGTATAATAAGCTCCAGTTTCATCCACCTCATTAGAACTGATTCAAATGTATTCTTTTTAATGGCTGAGTAATACTCCATTGTGTATATGTATCACAGCTTTCTTATCCATTCATCTGCTGATGGACATCTAGGTTGCTTCCATGTCCTGGCTATTATAAATAGTGCTGCGATGAACATTGGGGTACACATGTCTCTTTCAATTCTGGTTTCCTCGGTGTGTATGCTCGGCAATGGGATTGCTGGGTCATAAGGCAGTTGTATTTCCAGTTTTTTAAGGAATCTCCACAGTGTTCTCCATAGTGGCTGTACTAGTTTGCATTCCCACCAACAGTATAAGAAGGTTCCCTTTTCTCCACACCCTCTCCAGACTGTCGTTTCATCATTGTCCCCTTATATTACATTTTCTCTTACTCTTTTCAAGTTTTTTTTGGTTTTAATTTTCAGTTAGTTTGATGATATGGGCCTAGGTTTGGAGGGCTTTACCCTGCTTGAGATTCAGTTAACCTCTGAACCTATTAATTTGTGTCTTCTGTTAAATTTGGGAAGTTTTTCAGTTCATTTCAGTCGCTCAGTCGTGTCTGACTCTTTGCGACCCCATGAATCGCAACACGACAGGCCTCCCTGTCCATCACCAACTCCCGGAGTTCACTCAGACTCACGTCCGTTGAGTCCATGATGCCATCCAGCCATCTCATCCTCGGTCGTCCCCTTTTCCTCCTGCCCCCAATCCCTCCCAGCATCAGAGTCTTTTCCAATGAGTCAACTCTTCGCATGAGGTGGCCAAAGTACTGGAGCTTCAGCTTTAGCATCATTCCTTCCAAAGAAATCCCAGAGTTGATCTCCTTCAGAATGGACTGGTTGGATCTCCTTGCAGTCCAAGGGACTCTCAAGAGTCTTCTCCAACACCACAGTTCAAAAGTATCAATTCTTCTTTTAGACATTATTTTTTCAATTTTTTTTCTATATCATTCGCTTCTCTTTCTGTGACTTCAGTGACTTGAAAGATACTTCCTTATTATCCTATACATCTAAGACTCTCTTAGTCAGTCTGCTTTTCAGATTAGAAAATTTTCATTGATCTGTCATCAAGTTCACTCATCTTTCCCCTTTCATCTCTATTTTACTATTGAGCATATCAAGTGGGTTTTTTAATTTTTTGTTATTGTATTCTTCTAAAGTTTTCTTTTGATTCTTTTTTATAGTTTCTATTTGCTGATTCAAGTTTGCTGAGACTTTCCTTCTACTCTTTTCAAGAGTGTTCACCCTTAACTTCTTGGAGAACCTTTATAAAAGCTGTCCTGTAATTTCAAAACCTGTGTATCTCAGTGTTGCCACATTTCCCACTGAAGCTGTGGTTTTCTTGGTTCTTTGCATGCCAAGTAATTTGGATTGTATCCTGGCACTTTTGAGTATTATCTTATGAGACCCCTGTTGTTATTTAAATCCTGTGGAGAATTTTTGTACTTCTGGTTTAGCAGGCAATTCAGGTTTAGCAGGCAATTCAGTGTATCAGGCTGTAAGTTCCAACCAGCTTTTTGTGGGTTGTGGTCTCAATATAAGTTCCCTTTTCAAGCCTTTGCCATGCTTTTCTGATCTGTACCATGCAGAGTGATGATCTTATCCCACGCTTCAGTTCTCAGAGTCTGTGATCAGATCCACATGAGGGAAACTTGGGAGGCACCCAGGAGCCCACAGACAGCTCTGTGCAGGTGCTTCCCCATGCTTCGCCCTCTCAGTGGTCTCCTTAGTATCTCCAGTTCCTCAGGACTCTCCTGTTCAGTCTTCTGTCCAAAATCCTGGGACTTTACTGCAGCACCTTATGCATACTTCCTGCAACTGTGACTGTGAGGAGAGCTGCAGGAAGACGGGCAGAGGGCGTTCAGTGGACACACGTACCACCCTCTTCAGGCTCTGCTCCTTCAGCTGGAGGAGAAGGTGCCCCTCCCTTGGCTTTTAGGTACCTGGGGGCCCCCTGCTTTCACCATGGTCTCTCCCACTATGAGATGACCTGGGGGCTGGAACCCAAAATGAAAGATGGAAAAATGCATATTTCTCCCTTTCCTGCTCCCTAAGCCTAAACTGGAGGGCTTTTCTAGCATACTTCTTCCCTGCTTCAGTGTCCACATTCAGCTTTTGAACCGCCCTGAACCCAGGCTGCGGTGGGAGAAATCACTTCCAGCTCAGTGGCCCCCTCTTCTTCCTCTGCCTGCTCTGGTTCACCTTCCAGAGTCTTCACACTGCCCCTCCATGCATTCTCCCAGGTGTTATAGCTGCGTCTGGTGGGACATACAGGTAGCCGATCTCCATCTTCACCAAAGCTGACTTTAGGCATGTTTTTTATATACCATTGTCTACATTAACAGGTTTTCCTGGAGGTTGTGAATTATATTTACTGGGAGGTTGATGGACAGTTCTACCAAAATAGATTGATACATATGTAGAACCTAATGGATATAAGAAGGAAAGATGGAGCTGTCTGGAAACATTCTGAAAAAGTACACAGTGAAACAAACATTTCATCCTTAATCAAAGTTTGAATACTTTATGTTTGAATTCAGGACTTTCTCAATGTTTGCTTTTTGGACAGTGTTACTGTAATAGGTTTCTCTCATGTAACAGGGACAGTGGGGTGGGGCTAGCAGAGAGCAGGGTCAGGGAAGACTTAGAAACTGAGAGACACGTGAACTGAGCTTCAAAGAAGTCAGATTAGTAGCAGTTACTCAGATGAATGGGTAACAGCGTTTAGCAGAGAACACAACTTTAAGAAAAAGGCAGGTCTAAATGTGCTTGGTGTGTGTGTCATCGAGAAAAAGACAGGAGCAGAAAAGGAGAATCTGACTCCTTTAGCCACTCATTGTGCCTTCTTAGCCATTGCTACAAAATATCCCCACAGAAATATGTGTAATTGTTAGAAACACCTTGATATTAATTTCAGAAATGCAAGTTTTAGAATTTAGAACATGTGTTAAATTATCAGTCCTGTACTTTGAATTATCTTATCTCGCCAGTGATAGTAAGCATCTCCATCTCTAATTAAAACCAACTGCATCTGTCATACTTGTTTTTACTTACTAGGAATTTCATTCTTAAGCAAAATGAACAGGTGCTGTCTACTTTGATCTAAATGTGTGCTATTTGCTTTTGACTTTTTTAAAGTAAACTTTCAATTTTGAGATAATTACATATTCACAAACAATTCATAGTTTTAAATTTACAAATAATACAGGGAGTCTGTGCACCTTTTACCCAGTTTCAAGTGGTAACATCTTGTAGAACTGTAGCACAGTAGTGTAGCCAGGATGTTAATGTTGATACAGGTGACATGCAGAGCATCCGTGACCACAGGGCTCCCCACTTGCCTTCAAACAATCCGTCCTCTCCTCCTTTCCCCTCCTCCCATCCTTACCTTGGCAACCACTAAGCTATTCTCCGTTTTTGTAATTTGTCATTTTGTTAATGTACTATCAGTGGAATAATGCAGTATGTAATAACCTTCGGATTGGCTTTGTTCACTCTCCATATTCTTTTGGTGACTCGTTGAAGTTGTATGTATCAATAGTTTGTTCCTTTTTATTGCTGAATAGCATTTCATGACTTACTTCAGCTATCTTTTGCCATTCTTTGAAAACCTGAAGTCTTGTTACTCTGAAGTTTGTCCTTTAGATACTTGCTTTGGTGTTTAGACTAAAAGCCAAACCCTCAGGAGCACTCTGGTTTTCCTTCCTAAGTTGCACTTAGATTGGTCAGTCATAATATGTTGGCATTATAAAGTCTTATAGGAGAAAAAAAATCTTAGATACAAGTAGATTCAGTTACTTTATTCCTCTTATATTTCTTAAAACTAGAAGTAAGGTCAGAACACATTAGGGAGAATGCTGCTTGAGAAATGTTTAGAACAGCCCCTGTTCCAAGATGCCCTTGTGCTGGTCCCTGGATGGAGCAGGGAGGGACTACTGCAGGCAGAGATTTTTGGTGAGAGGAGGGTACCCACCTGACAGCCCAGCGCAAGCACCATTTCTGTTTCATTAGTTGACATGATTTTAGTTGTGGAACAAAAATTCCACCCCCAATAAAGAGGGGATGATCTTGGAGCCTTCTAGGTTTCAAACTGTGGTAAATAAACATGGGACCAGATTCTGACATATTACATTCTCATCTAAGTAGCCCAGATTTCACTCCTGCAGAAGGAATAATTTAATTGAAATACAGACAGTGTTTAAGTGAAGTGAAGTCGCTCAGTCGTGTCCGACTCTTTGTGATCCCATGGACTGTAGCCTACCAGACTCCTCTGTCCATGGAATTCTTTAGGCAAGAATACTGGAGTGGGTTGCCATTGCTTTAACTGCAAGCAGTAAAATTAATAAGGTCCAAAATATCATTTTAAACTTTAAAATCAGTGATACCATGGGCTTTCCTGGTGGTCCAGTGTTTAAGGCTCTGTGCTTCCACTGCAGCGGGCCGGGTTCGTCCCTGGTCGGGGAAAGTGCCACATGCCATGTGGTACTGAAGGAAAAAAAAAAAGAAACAAAAATTCCAAAGTAAATAACTAAAATCAGGGTTACCTTCCACCTCAGCGAGTCATAGCTCTGCCTGCTTCGGTTTTCATGTGAGGAGAAACAGCGAACACACATATGCAGTAATAAATATATTACTATCATAATTACCCACTTGGCACACTGTTTATTATTTTAGGTTAAGTAGATGCTTTGGAGGAAGATTTAAAAAAAAAAAAATTAGAGACTTTCCGATGCTTAGCAAATACCAGTGTTTATCATACAGTGTTGTTAACACTTGACCAGGGATTTTTAAATTGTCATTTTGCTGATAGCAAATATAAAATGAGAATTCTTCAGCAGAAGTTAATCTCATCATTATCCACTTCAGACAGTGTTTTTTATGCTGATCTAAAGAGGTTTATGCATATTTTAACTATCACATAATGATCATCTTTAAGTAGTAACATAAAAGTTAATGAGTATAGAAAATCTGCCGAATAAATCCACCCAGTAATCCAAGACACTTATAGAAATACATGCTTTAATGTGAGCACAGATTTTACTTGATTAGTGCTCCATTTCTCCATTCAGTTATCAAACTTAAGGAAAATCTGAATCAGGATTTTTGATTGACATATTCAGTGGGATTTGATTGGAGTGCAGGTAACTACACAGTGTTTTAGTGTGACTTTGCAAGTCTTCTGATCATAATTACATTATATGCTCTGAAAGCAGCGTTTAACTTCTAATCTTTCGTATGTACACAGGTTCCTAATAAACTACTCAATGAATAAAATGTACCTAAATATATAAAATTTACTTTCTGCTTGCCTAAACAATGTGCGTATTGACGCTGCTCTTATCAGCTCATTACAAATACATAGGTGTCAGAGGCGGGTAATGTGTGTTAGTCGCTCAGTCGTGTCTGACTCGGTGACCCCATGGACTGTAGCTCTTCAGGCTCCTCTGTCCATGGGATTCTGCAGGCAAGATACTGGAATGGGATGCCATTCTCTTCTCCAGGGGATCTTCCCGACCCAGGGACTGAACCCATGTCTCCCGTGTTGCAAGCAGATTCTTTACCACCTGAGCCCCAGAGAAGGTGGATAATAGACATCTAAAATATTTATTGGCACATATGAAACGAATCGCCAGTCCAGGTTCCATGCAGGATACTGGATGCTTGGGGCTGGTGCACTGGGATAACCCAGAGGAATGGTACGGGGAGGGAGGTGGGAGGGGGGTTCAGGATGGGGAACACGTGTACCCCCGTGGCAGATTCATGTTGATGTATGGCAAAACCAATACAATATTGTAAAGTAATTAGCCTCCAATTAAATAAATAAATTTAAAATATTTATTGGTACCACTATTATCATTTGTTACTGCTTACTAGTAGTTAGAATCATGAAGGGAGTCAAAGAAAAGACATAGTCCTTAGCTGTTTGCTCTGGGCACACTGCAGGTTGTCAGGGACTCTGTCTATAGTGAGATAAGCCAGGGTAGAGGAGAGAGCGGGTTTTAGAGCCATTCGGACCTGCATTCATATTCCGCTTCCACCACCCAGTAGCTGTGTGTCTGTAGGCAGGTTCTGTAACCTCTTCAAGCCTCATGTTTTGGTGGGATTTTTTAATTTATAGAGAGATAGTTTATGAAGGTTAAAGGAAATGAGTTGATAAAGCATTTAGCACGGTGCCTAGCACATAGCAATTTGTGCTTCAGGAAAGAGATGAAAAAGGAATCCTACTGCCTGTAGGTAGAGCTCCTCTCCTAAAAAAATACCATTAATAAAATCCTAGTATGCGTATAATTCTAATATATGTAGGAGTCCAGAATATATAAACATTTTCACTCATTTTGCTTCTCTAAAATATCTCTATGAGTTTTGTGAAACTGCTTAATTTCTTTAAAAAGCTTTAGCTTAGTAGGACATGTTACTGTACTTATACAAGGGGGGGAAATACAAATCAAATATAACCTAAAAGTTTCCCTTTCAGATTTATAGACATTAAGTTTGGTGAGAGAGGGGATCTGTTTTAATGCTTTTGTTCTTTGATTTTTAGCAGGAAAGGAAGGACAAGAAATCCTGGGGCCGGAAGCTCGGGCAGATGAAGTGGGATGTGCAGGTACTCTTGCCTTTTTCTCAAGCACTGTCATCTTTGAACAGTCTTTTGTGTGACTAGTTTTTGCATTTGTGAGTCCTGCATTTAATCTGTTTCCTCCTCTTTATCTTGACCCCCTTTAAATGTTTAAGTACCTAGGCATATGGGGCACTGTATGAAAAGTTAGATGTTTATATTCTTTAAATATACTGCAAGCTTAGATATTCATATAATATAGATATTCATCTGTAAGGATAACAAATATAATCTACAGATAATCCACAGAGTAAGTGTTTGAATGATAATTTAAACTTCTATCAGATTTTTACCATAGTTACAGAAATACAGATCTATTTTGAGTTTCATTAGTAGTTACCAGCATCTATATGAAATTGCCCACAAGACTAAAAACAGAAGAGAGAAAAATAAGCAAATATCATGGGTTATCTAGAAACCAGATGAGAATTATGAATATTGATAAGTGAACATGTCACAGCAAACAAGAGAATACACTTTTTCTTACCATTTCTGTGATTGAAAAAGGCCAAAATGAAGTTGAAAGTGAAAGTTGCTCAGTCGTGTCCGACTCTTTGCGACCCCATGCGCCAGAGTCCATGGAATTCTCCAAGCCAAAATCTGGAGTGGGTAGCCTTTCCGTTCTCCAGGGGATCTTCCCAACCCAAAATGAAGTTGAATTATAGTAAACAAAGAAATTTGCTTCTAGGTGACTATATTAGTACATATTCCCCGAGACTTAAGACTATTCCTCTATTATTGGATTCAAATCAGATTTAAGAAGCAAAAGAGTAAGTGCAAATCTTAAATCCAGATATTTCATATGATAATGTCCAATATATAATAATACCAGGCACTTATTACTTCTGATAAGGCAGTCTTCAAATGTAAACTTCAAAAAGAAATTCCAAATTATTAAACATTTCCTCAAAATTCTGTACTTGAAAGTAGTATAATTGTATTCTGTATATTCAACCATCGATTAGATCTAATTTCTATCATATAGTTTTAAATTTTCTTTGTTTCTTCTTTGGCTTAACATTTATAGTTTTTTGTTCTTTGCAGTAACTTTAGGAGTATTCCACAGAGCCTTATAAATCACCTTGTGTTGTGTAAGATGAGTGTATTTTGCAGTAATGTGTCAAAAATCGATTTTTACCTATAAGCATCAGCCTTCCCATACTTGTCAGTTCTATAAAACAAAGAGGAAGCCTTTGTACTCTTACTGAAAGTGCATTCCAAATTAATCAAATAATGGAATATGTGATCATTTATGGTGCCACAGCCAAAGATTTTGTATTCTGCCTTTAACATGGTTGTGTTGAACTTGCATGAATAATGTATTCAGGTATGCTTATTATCAAATATTTGTCAGGCTGACATATATTATATAAAATATTTAAACAATACATTTGTTGTTAGTAAAATAGTGTTAATGAACAAGAAGAATGCTGTTCATTACTCTTCTGTTCAATGTTAAAATGTGGCGACTCACATCACCAGAGGAGTAGAAGGGCTTCTGGAGAAGATCGTTTGCCCTCTGAGGCAAAGTGCCAGCAAGAAAGACACCTCGAGTTCCAAGCTGACAGTATTTTACCTCACAGTTTGCTCTTCAGTACAAAAATGAATTCATGCTTTCAGTTTGAAGTACTGAGTAATACACAATTTCCCTCCTTCCCCCAAAAATAGTCAGGTCTGGAAGGTAGTGTAACTGTATATAAGCTAGAGTTCCCGCTGAAATACAGCAACCCCGCCTCCAAAATAGTGAGTGAGCCCTGTGTGTTACTTCCCTGGCACTCGGGGAGTTAGGAGTAAACAAACATTTAATAAAACTCTGATAAATGCAGTTTTCAGCAAAGAAGGGTGGAAATGAGATGTTAGAGACTTCAGAGCAGTAACTTTGAAGTCCTGTTTCACCTTTGCTTGTGTTATTTCCTTCACTCCAGGGAATAATGTGCTGACAAAGTAAATAAAACCATGGCAAGAGGTCGCCATCATTAGTTTAAAACTTTGTCAGCTCCTTTCTCAAGCCGACTTCCTTCTGCAGTTCACGAAATGAGGAGAACTACAGTCTCAGCTTAGTATTCAGAGAGTGAAAAAGTCACCCAAAACAGCCTTTGTTCTTCTAAACATCCTTTCCTTGTTTATTTAGCTGATACTTGTGCAGAGTTTCAAAATTGGAGGATAAAGATTGGAGGAACCCTAACTATCCTTTATTCTGTTGGGAGTAAAACACTGATAGCCTCATAAAACTTATTTAGCCTTTATGTTAAATGTTTGTCTCTCTAGCCTTGCTTTCTATAATTTGTGATTATAACCCTACAATTGTACACTTTGACCAATGATTATAATCCTATAATTCTATACTGTGACAATTAGTTCAGAGTTTTGTCACACCTGAAAAGCCAAATTGTCATCATATTCTCTGTATTTGCTCGTGTCTTTAATATTTAAACACATGCAATTTATTAGTCTTAAGACTAGGAACTTTGCTTTATAATAGACCTTTTCACCACGTGCACTTCCCAGCACTTTACATTTTAGGCGTAAAACTGAGGAATGTCTGGTCTTAGCTTGAAATTGGCTTGGTAAGTACAGGTTCGTGGAAGCTGTGTACTTTAGCTGGAAAGAGCCCAGCTTTCGATAGCAGACCCCCAATACTGAGTCATCTGCTCTAGTTCAGCGTTCACCTTGCAGGACTGCTTTGAAGAAAACATAACAATTACAGAGCACTTACTGTGTGCCTGGCACAGTACTAAACACATACTGTGTTAATTCATTTAGTCCTCCCAGCTACCCTAGGACATACTGTTACTGTCCTCCAGATTTTATATTATACAGACTATGTATTGCCTCCCAGGTGTCTGATGGACATACAAAATTCTTCACTTTAGTAAGTACAGTTGACTCCTGAACAACACGGGTTTGAATGGTGCAGGTCCACATATACACATATTTTATTTATAATAAACACTGCAGTGCGTCACAGTCTGGGGTTGGCCGAGTCCGAGGATGTGGAATCATATACAGTGAGGACTGACTCTTAAGTTATGCGTGGATTTTCCACCACTTGGAAGGTCAGCACCTCTAAACCTCATGTTTTAAGAGTCAGCTATAGTTACAGTCTATTATCTGGCAGATTAAAAATGACATTTCTAACATCACTGTTACATTTGAAATCCACAGCAATTAAATACCATTCATTTTTTAAATATGAATACCTCTTTCAGAGTCAGAAATGTTACATCATAATGTTTACTCCTTGAACTAATATAGAATTTAATGCTAACCAGTGTATATTTCTGTTCGAAGATACTTTTGATCAACTGTCATTTCTTTGCAAGAAAAACATATGTATAAATTGAAATTTAACTTTCTGTTTAGTTTCCAGGGACTCTATGGCTCCTAGATTTTTTTTTTTAATTCATGGATTGCTTTATCCTATGGTCACTGATCACAACATACATGACAAATTTTAATAACTAGTTTACCTTTGAACAACCTAGAGGTTGGGGTGCCAACCCCTCTGCCCAGTCAGAATCCACATACAACTTATAGTGAGCCCTCCTGAGTACCCAGCTCCTCCGTACACAGAGCCCCTCTCTGTCTGCTGTCTCACATCCATGGACACAGCTGGCCATGGAGCATGTAGAACTGTAGTATTCACTATTGAAAACATCCAGTATAAGAGGCCCATGCAATTCAAAACTGTGTTGTTCAGGGGTCAGCTACTCATTAAAGTAAAATGTTACTGGAAATGAGATTAAAGGAGCCAAAGTATTTTTTAATTAGCCCATAGTCAGCAGTTTAATGTCACTTATTCTAGAAGAAAAAGTGTGGAACATTAATTCTATTTCTGGTTTTTCTTTAGCTCTGAGATAACTTTATTCTCATAAAATAAAAAGATGAAATAAGTTTTTGTCACAAGTGATTTATTAAATTCTTTATATGTCTTCAGAACTATATGCAAAGAATTATGGTTATCATTAAGAGGAATATTTTAATGACTTGTCAATGACCAGTTCTATTAAATACACCTTCAGTTCTGTTGAAAGCAAAAATTCAGAGCCACCTATTTCGCTAAAGGATTTGTTTCTCAGTCACCTTAATCATTCAGGCCCTCACGTCCTTGAGTGTATACCAAAGGCTTCACCCATACTTACTTACCAAAAGACTAATGATATCTTTTCTGACTTTTGCTACTTTTTTACTCTCACTTAGAGGCACCTTGTGTAATATATTCAGAAATGGTTGGGAATATTGTAATCAGTAATCAGTAATCTAATCAGTACCTTTTGTCAGTAAATTTTTAAATCAAAATTCTTTTAATACCTGAACTAAGTATATTTTGATCAATTTCTTAGAGCTATAAACTTACTAGTTCATTCAATTTCTGGAAAATTTGTACCTAATAACCTTACTAGTGAAACCAATTATCACTGTTAGACCATCAGCCAAGTCAGACTTTCTGGCAGAAAAATAAAGTGTGTCTTCATTTTTCTAATTAAAATGAATGTGTTGATATACATTTTGAGGAATTTCATAAAATTTTTTCTATTTATATGAAGAATATATGATTTATAAATAATGAGGAATGTATAAAGTATAAATACTTCTTTAAAATAGATTGTTCAACAATGAGGTTAAGGTTATTTAGATCTAATCTAATTATTATGAGTTATAAAAATCTTTGTCTCCAAATGAGTATCTTTACAACCAGTAAGTGTATAGATAAGTTTATAACTTATTGAAGATATAAGATTCATGTATAAAATATATACTACATATGTAACTCTGAACAACGTATACTACTAAAAACTTCCATCATTCCATCATCTAGGATATATTTAGCTACTAGGCTATAGAAAATATATGGCACTGAAACATGTATAATATCATATAAGAAACAAATCACCAGTCCAGGTTCGATGCAGGATACAGGATGCTTGGGGCTGGTGCTCTGGGATGACCCAGAGGGATGGTATGGGAAGGGAGGTGGTAGAGGGGTCAGGATTGGGAATACGTGTACACCCGTGGCAGATTCATGTTGATGTATGGCAAAACCGATACAATATTGTAAAGTAAATAAGAAAATATAAACATTTTGAAAGTATAGAATATTTAATTGAAATCAATATTTTGTAATATAATCTGACAAAAGTATTTTTAAGTAACTTGTCAAATCTATATTTCCTCTATAAGAAATCACATAAATATAAATTTCATTTGTGAGTTTAATCAGTTTAACTCAAATATCTGAAGTTACTTTGAAAAGATCTACTTAAAAAATAATGGTCATATACAGTGGAACTGTATGTAACTTTGTTCTGTGTTTTCCAAGTTTCCTGTAAAGGTGTTGTTATACTTTCATAATTTAAAAAATAAAAAAGGAAAATAAAGTGATAAAGAAAAGATATAACAACACAGACTTGTACTACTTTAGCTGTTCAGAAGTGCGTATTGTTTTAGCTAATGACATATCCTAGGAAAGGTTTTTGAGAATACTCCTTGCTTTGTTCTCACCAGCATTCTGAAGAGCAGTGAATTTTTTAAGAATAGTTAGGGAATGAAACAGGTGAGATCATTAAGGGGAAATTACTCTACTTTCTCTGGCCATATCATGTAGCTGATTTCAGAGATTCATAACCATGGCCAAAACATCCCCATTTTAGTCGCCAGCCTTTCTTCCCCTGATAGAAATCCTGGGAAGGCTGGACACTAGAGTGCTCTTATGTTGGCCTAATTGATCAGTAAAGCAGGCTTCTCCCAATCAGTACTTTGAATTGTTTTCCTTTGGCAGCTGAAGGTTTTATACTGCAAGGAATATGCTGTACTGATGTAATGGATGGAGGTGGGGACCTGTCTGTCTTTGAAGTTAGAGCAAAGGACTGTGAAAGAGGAGTAGAAGAAAGAAGCTTTTGGACTCTAGGAAGGGCCCTGCATGAAAGCTGAGGATCTGGAAATGGATTGCCTTTACGTGAAGAGTGGTGGCTTCCCTCTTAAAGAGTCTTCACCTCCACCTGGACCCATGACCAAGGTTTGGTGACAACTGGCATCAACTAAAAAAATAGAGTTCTCAGTCCAGGTGACCATTGAACAACACAGTGGTGGAGGCACCTGCCCCCCTACAGTGGAAATTCCACGTGTAATTCACAGGCAGCCTTCCCAATACTGGATTCCTCTGTGTGTACAGTTTCACATCCATGGGTTCAACCAACAACAGTCATATAGTACTAGAGTATTCACTATTGAAAAAACCTAAGTATAAGTGGATCCTCACAGTTCAAACCCATATTGTTCAGGGACTGACTGTATATAGCAGACACCATGTAACTGATAGCTACTGACTGTGTTTAAAAGGAGGAAAAGATGGTGAGTAGTCACCTTTACTACTGTGTCATTGGTGCTATAAGTTTTAAACAGCAGCCACATTGAGGAACTGAGTTACTGCTCCCGTGCAAGTGTTTTAGTATCTGTTGAACAAAAAGATGCTGGTACATCACCATCTTAACTGGGCCCAGTTAAGTCTGCTGTTTCACAAATTCAGAACTGATCTTCAATCTGAAGTGTGTGAAGAAGTCATACATGAGACACCCAGAGGCCATACTGACCCAGGATAGTCACCAGAAGGGTGGACCCTCCTCCAGGAGGAGGACAGACGGATGGAAACCCCAGGGCACAGGCCCACCCTGCAGCACACCAGTGCCCTGGCTCCCTTCTCCAAGTGAAGACGTGCGTCACCCGCGTAACCTTCTGACTCCGGAGGAAATGCCTCTCCCATCACCCAACAGTGACACAGTTACTGGAGCAGAAAGACAAAGAACAGCCCTGTCTGTATCTGAATACTCGGGGAGATGGAAAGCACTTTTATCAATTTGATACTCTTTAACTCTTATTAGAAATCTTTCTGACTGTAGCTAACTATTAAAGATGTTTTCTAAGAAATCACGTAATTGAACTGAACTTCAGAGCAGTTTGCACTCAGTTTGTCATTCAAGTACAACTCTTAAGTAAACATGATACAGTAAGTTGCTAGGAAGAACTTAGGTTTAGAACTGTTTTTCTCTTTTCCTGTTTTCCTTACTTTATTATTGATTGAGAAACTAAGGATTCAGCCAGCCTCCACTGGGTCTTGTTCACCAGTAAAATGGAATAGAAGTACAACCCTAAAACTTAAAGAGGATATGGTAACAATGTCAAGACTTTTAGAACACCTTAAGCTTACGAAAACAGACTTCTCAATAGATTATAGCTGAATGAGTCAATTGTTTTTAATATTCCTATAAATATTTCCTGTAGATTCAAGGACAGTTGTGTATTCTCCCAAGATAGTTTCTTATTTAGGAAAACTATGTAACAACTTGGTGGTGAAATGGCTTTTTATAGAGTATGCATTTCTTTTAGTAAAAGATGATGAATGCGACTCAGATGCAGAAAATGAACAAAACCATGATCCTAACGTTGAAGAGTTCCTGCAACAACAAGACACTGCAGTCATCTACCCCGAGGCACCCGAGGACGACCAGAGGCAGGGCACGCCGGAGGCCAGCGGGCATGACGAAAACGGTAATTGGAGCTCACGGCCGCTTGGTTCCCACCTCTGAAGGATTATTGCTTCCATTGCACTGTGTGGGAACCCACCCCACTATAGGGAGCATTTCTGAAAACCAGAATTGATTGCAGATGGCAGTCGAGAGTAATTTCTTTGGCGAATGGAGTGATGTCCACGGTAGCAGTGTGTAGTCTCTTGTCAGTGTATCTCATGTATCCTGTGATGCCCCCGCATGTGAAATGCTTAGACTATGCCTGGACATTGACTTCCATTCACTTATATGGCAGCAGGCAGTAGAAGTAGGTACTGGGAGAAACCATACTTCCCCTGGATGCTACTCCACTGTTCTGGAAGAAAACCTTGATGGTATGGTTCAGAACATACTAATTTGGAGACAATTTTTTTTTTCCCGTATCTATGTTGGTTGTCTCTGATATTAACAGTCAGTGTATAAACAGCAGTAAAATACAATAGTAATGTGTTCATATCTCATTCTGCCTTCCAAGCACTAGAAACAGATAAAATAGCATGTTTCAATACTACTCTTTCAAGTCATCTCACCCTTTCCCTCCCCTACTGTGACCAAAGGTCTGTTCTTTATACCCTCATCTCCTTTGCTGCCCTGCAAATAGGATCATCTGTACTGTCTTTCTAGATTCCATATATATGCATTAATATATGATATTAATATACGATTGTTCGTCTCTCTCTCTCTGACTTACTACGAATTGCCAGTCCAGGTTTGATGCAGGATGCAGGATGCTAGGGACTGATGCACGGGGATAATCCAGAGAGAGGGTGTGGGGCGGGAGGGTGGAGGTGGGGGTCGGGATTGGGAGTTCATGTACACTCATGGCTAATTCATGTCAATGTGTAACAAAACGAATACAGTATTGTAAAGCAAAACAAACTAAAAAATAAAAATTAATTAAAAAAAAAAAAATAGGCTCTAGGTTCATCCGCCTCATTAGAACTGACTCAAATATGTTCCTTTTTATAGCTGAGTAATATTCCATTGTGTATATGTACCACATCTTCTTTATCCATTCATCTGTCAGTGGGACATCTAGGTTGCTTCCATGTCGTAACTATTGTAAATATTGCTATAATGAACATTGGGGTACATGAGTCTTTCTGTTTTCAGTTATGGTTTCTTATTCCCAGTAGTGGGAATGCTGGGTCATATGGTAGTTTTATTCTTAGTTTTGTAAGGAATCTCCATACTCTTCTCCATAGTGGCTGTATCAATTTGCATTCCCACCAACAGGGCAAGAGGGTTCCCCTTTCTCCATACCCTCTAGACATTTATTGTTGGTTGACTTTATGATGATGGCCATTCTGATAGGAGTAACATAATACTTCATTGTAGTTTTGATTTGCATTTCTCTGACAGGAAATGATATTGTGCATCTTATCATGTGTTGATTAGCAATCTGCATGTCATATTTGGAGAAATGTCTGTATAGGTCTTCTGCCCACTTTTTGATGGAGTTGGTTGTTTTTCTAGTATTGAGCTGCATGAGCTGCTTGTATAATTTGGAAATAATCCTCTGTCAGTTGTTTCATTTGCTATTATCTTCTCCCATCCTGAGGGCCGTCTTTTCCCCTTGCTTACAGGTTCCTTCATTGTGCAGAAGCTTTTCAGTGAGATCCCATTGGTTTTTGTTTTTATCTGTGTTACTCCATGGAGAAGGAAATGGCAACCCACTCCAGTGTTCTTGCCTGGAGAATCCCAGGGACGGGGAGCCTGGTGGGCTGCCATCTATGGGGTCACACAGAGTCGGACATGACTGAAGCGACTTAGTAGCAGCAGCATGTTACTCCAGGAGGTGGGTCAGAGAAGATCTTGCATATTGCTATGATTTATGTCAAAGAGTGTTCTGCCTATGTTTTCCTATGAGTTTTATCATTTCTGGCCTTACATTTAGGTCTTTAATCCATTTTGAGTTTATTTTTGTGTGTGGTGTTCAGTTCAGTTCAGTGACTCAGTCGCGTCCGACTCTTTCTAATTTATTTCTTTTGCACATAGCTGCCTAATTTTCCCAGCACCACTTACTGAAGAGACTGTCTTTCTAATCTGTATGTATCCCTAGATCTGAAGTGGGTCGTGTGTGTGTATTCAGTCAGTAAGTTGTGTCTGACTCTTTGCAACCACATGGACTGCAGCCAGGCTCCCTGTCCTTCACTACCTCCCGAAGTTAGCTCAAATTATGTCCACTGAGTCAGTGATGCTATCTCATCTCATCCTTTGCCACCCACTTCTCCTTTTGCCTTCTTCTTTCCTGGCATCTGCTGCTGCTAAGTTGCTTCAGTCGTGTCCGACTCTGTGCGACCCCATAGACGGCAGCCACCAGGCTCCCCCGTCCCTGGGATTCTCCAGGCAAGAACACTGGAGTGGGTTGCCATTTCCTTCTCCAATGCATGAAAGTGAAAAGTCAAAGTGAAGTCGCTCAGTCGTGTCCAACTCTTAGCAACCCCATGGACTAGAGCCTACCAGGCTCCTCCATCCATGGGATTTTCCAGGCAAGAGTACTGGAGTGGGGTGCCATTGCCTGGCATCTGAGTTTTCCTAATGAGTTGGCTCTTTGCATCAGGTAGTCAAAGTGTTGGAGCTTCAGCATCAGTCCTTCCAATGGATATTCAGGATTAACTTCCTTTAGAATTGACTAGGTTGATCTTCTTGCAGTCCAGGGCACTCTCAAGAGTCTTCTCCAGCACCACAATTAGAAGGCTTCAATTCTTTGCACTCAGCCTTTTTTATGGTCCAGCTCTCATGTCCATACATGACTACTGAAAAAACTATAGCTTTGACTATACGAACCTTTGTCAGCAAAGTGATGCCTCTTTAATATGCTCTCTAGGTTTGCCATAGCTTTCCTTCCAAAGAGAAGCATCTTTTAATGTCATGGCTGCAGTCATCATCTGTAGTGACTTGGGTCCCTTGTAGACTGCATATATATGGGTCTTATCTTTCTATCCATTCAGCCAGTCTTTTGGTTGGAGCATTTAATCTATTTACATTTGAGGTAACTGATGAGATATATATATATATATATTCTTATTGCTGTTTTGTTACTTTGGGGATTATTTTTGTGGATTTGGGCATTTATTGTTTGTAGATTTTTTGATGATAGCCATTCTGACTGGTGTGAGGTGATACCTAATTGTAGTTTTGATTTGCATTTCTCTAATAATTAATAATGTTGAGCTTCTTTTCATGTGCCTTTTAGCCATCTGTATGTCTTCTTTGTAGAAATGTCCATTTAGATTTTTTGCCCATTTTTTGATTGCATTGTTAAAAGAACAGCTGAGTTGCATGAGCTGTTTGTTAGGTGGTTTGTTTTTGTAGATCTTTTTTCTTCCCTTCCTCTTTGGCTTTCTTGTGATTTCATGACTATCTTTAGTGTTGTGTTGGGATTCCTTTTTCCTTTTTGTGCATATGTCTGTTGTAGATTTTGGGTTTGCAGTTTCTACAAGGTTTTGCTAAAGCAGTCTGTATATATACGAGATAGTTTTAAGCTGCTGGTCTCTTGATTTCAAATGCATTTCCAATATCCTGCATTGTACTTTTCTCTTCTCACGATTGCGATTTTGATGCCATGTTTGTGTGTGGATGATTTCCTACCTTTACTGTATGTTTGCCCTAACCAGTGAGCTTTCCCAGTCATAATTGTCTTATTTCTAGTTGTAGGCTTTTCTTTCCCCCGTGGAGAAGTTTCTTTATCAGTTATTGTAAAACTGGTTTGGTGGTGCCAAGTTAGCTTTTGCTTGTCTGTAAAATTTTTGACTTCTCTGTCAAAATCAGAGCTTTACTGAGTATTCTTGGTTACAGGTTTTTCCCTTTCACCCCTTTAAATACGTTGCCACTCCCTTCTGGCCTCTAGAGTTTCTGCTAAAAAATCAGCTAGTAACCTTATGAGGACTCCCTTGTATGTTATTTGTTGCTTTTCCCTTGTTGCTTTTAATATTTTCTCTTTAATTTTTTAATTAATTATTTTAATTGGAGGCTAATTACTTTACAACAATGTAGTGGTTTTTGCCATACATTCACATGAATCAGCCATGAGTGTACATGTGTCCCCCATCCCGAACCCCTCTCCCACCTCCCTCCCCATCCTCTCTCTCAGGGTCATCCCAGTGCACCAGCCCTGAGCACCCTGTCTCATGCATCGAACCTGGACTGGCAATCTATTTCACATATGGTAATACACATGTTTCAATGCTATTCTCTTTAATTTTTTATCAAGTTGATTAATATGTCTTAGCATGTTCCTCCTTGGGTTTATCCTGGGTTTATCTGTGCTTCCTGGACTTAGGTGACTATTTCCTTTCCCATGTTAGGGAAGTTTTCAGCCATTAATCTCCTCAAATATTTTCTCAGGCCCTGATGTGGGTGCATTTAATGTTGTCCCAACAGGTAGGTCTGGCCCAGGCTCCTCTGAAACCACTGCTTTTCCCCTTGTGTCCCAGCACACCCCATACCTTGTGTGTGCCCCTTAAGTGTGTTACTTCTCTTTTCCTCAATTTTTTGGAGTTCCTGTGATCAAGCCCCTTTGGCCTTAAAAGTCAGATGCTCTGGGGTCTCATCCCCCTGCTGCCAGATCTCCAGCTCAGGAGCCTGATATAGGGCTCAGAACGCTCATTCCTGTGGGAGAACCTCTGCAATATGATTACTTTCTAGTATTATGCATCACCCACCCAGCAGGAATGGAGTTTAGTTGTATTGTGAATACAACCCTTACACCATCTCCTTACGGCCTCTTCTGTGTCTTTGGAAGTAGAATATGTTTTCTGGTAGGTTCCAGCCTTTTACGCTGTTGGCTGTTCAGCACTTAGTTGTGATTTGGGCGTCTTCTTGAGAGGCGGTAAGTGCAGGTCCTTACTCCTCCATCTTGTCCTCTGGGCTTACTTTAATCTTAGGCATATATTCTTGAACTCAACACTGCAGTGGTGATTCCCTTATTCTCTGTCATGAAGATGGATGAGGAATGGGGGTATGATTTGACCTATTATTGAATTATTTGATTTCTTACTGTAGAGTTTGAGTTGTAAGGATTCTTTGTATATTTTGGATAGTAGTCCTTCTTCAGCTGTGTCACTTGTAAATAGTTTTCCCAGTCTGTGGTTTATCGTCTAACTTGCTTATTGTCTTATCTCATGGGGGTAGAACATTCTCAACTAAGTCCAGCTTATCAATTATGTCTTTCATGACTCATGCCTTTGGTATCTAAACAGGCATTACGTTACCCAAGTTGGTATAGGTTTTCTTCTGTATGTCTTAGTCAGACTTTTTGCATTTTATAGTTAGGCCTGTGATCCTTTTTGAGTTAATTTTTACGAAGGGTGTACGGTCTGTGTTTACATTCATATTTTTGTGTGTGGATGTCCAGCTGTTCCATTACAGTTTGTTGAAAAGACTGTCTTTGCTCTATTCTATTGCATTTGCTCTCTGGGCTCACCTATATTCCATTCCACTGATCCATTTGTTCTCTCACTAACACCACACCATCTTAATTATCATAGTTCTGTAGTGAGCCTTGAAGACAGGTAGTGTCAATCTCCCGTTATTCTTGCCTTCAGTGTTATATTGCCTCTTCTGGGTCTCTTGCCTCTCCATGTGAGTTTAGAATTTTGTCAATATCCATGAAATAACTTGATTGGGACTGCACTGAATATGAAAATCTAGTTGGGAGGAACTGACGTCCTGATAGCATTGAGTCTCCTTATCCTTGAGCGTGGAATATCTTTGTATTTATCGAGTGCTTTGGTTTCATTTATCAGAGTTTTGTAGTTTTCCTCAAATAAATCTTATATATATTTTGTTAGATTTATGCCTAATCATTGTAGCATTTTGGTGCTAATGTCCTTTCACCTGAAGAAGCAGTAGTTTACAATAAATATGAAAGGGAAATATAAAACCTTAAAATACAGATGTTTATAAATATGTAAAATGTTTATGTAACAAACAGGATTTCAAAAAGCCTCAGTGAAATAATGAAAACTAAACTTTGTAAAGTCCACTGTTACAAAAGAGTGCAGTTAAGTTCCATAAGAATTGGAGCCTTCGTCATTCTGAATCAGTATAACATTTGAAGTATATAATGTTTTTCATTCGTGTCTTCATTACCTTCAGGCATGTAATGTAGTTTAACTACTAATACAATATTTCTCAGTAGATATGCTGTCACACCAGCAACATCTCTTTCCATGAAAAAGTAATTATCTTCAGAAGCACACTTAGGTTTTTAATGTTTTAGTAAATTAAACATACCATCCTGTACTTCATAAGTTATAAACAGGGAAGCTTTATTCCAGCACGTTGATTTATCAAAATTCTGGAGCAGTGGGAACAAATCAAGGAGGTTTTTTCACAGGTTTTGTATCAGTCTGCCACTAAAGGAGGTTTAAGACACAGAAATGTAAAATGTTCTTTAAAGAAGTTTATTTATGGTCACAGATTCATAAATGATCACAGATTCATAGGGTGGATTTTTTTAGTACTGAATGCCTACCATAGGTGTATTATAGGAATTCTAAGAAACATTTATTCCTTAAAGGTCTTCATTGCTAAAAGGTGAGTTTTAAAAAATATATATTTTTTAAAAACAAAAACAAAAATTTTAACTTTTAAACCTGTTCATTCTATAAACTTAGATGTTAAATATTTAGATTTATTTTTCATTGTTTTATGCTGTTGGCCTAAAATAATAAATTCATATCTCATATGTGTGAGAACATTCAATAGATATTTATGAAAAGAACTTGCTGTTTAAATATGAGCAACTTGCCATTATATAAAATTGTTAGTATTTTGTACATTAATTACAAGAATTAATCATGAGGACAAACAAGAAAATAGAATGTAATGCGAGCAGACAGCTTCTGACACAGGAGTTCAGGGCAGCTTGACTGGTGCAGCAAACTGCGGTGCTGATGACAAAGCACCTGTCACGTGGACTCTGACTTCAGCCCCTGAAGCCAGCTGAGAGCAGTAGCTCCAACAGGCGAGACGAGTGTCCCAGGCACTGACTGCCCACTTGCCTGTACAAACAGGAAACTGATGTTAGACAAAACAGCATGATTCCCCACCCCAAATGTCCTCACGGCACTAGTCTAGTCCCCTGAGAAGTGGGTCATGTCAGAGTCATCACCAGTGCAGAAGTCTCTGGTTCCAGGTGCCTGCTAGCTGATAACAGAAGATACCATCATAAACTTCGGGGTCTTGGTTGTTTGACTTTATTCATATATTTGATATATATTTCAGTGTACTTAGCTATGTAAACTCAGGTGTTCAGCCTGTTCTTTGCAGGCTTATCCTTGAACAAGACATTTAATTTATATGGACTTGAATTTCAATAACAGTGACATGTTGATGAAGTAAAAAAGATTGTTATGACATTTCCTCCGGTAGTCTGTTTTTCTATAAGAAAATTAAAAATAAAGTTAAGATAACATTTATAGCAAGATGTGACTTAGGAACTTTTTTCTTTGAAGAAGTAAATCCAATATAGAAATGTAGTTAAATAATATTGGCCAAGTGGTATTACATTTAAGATTGGCAGGCTTAGATGTTTCCATGTATTAAAAATATGTAGTTCATTCTCTGAACTACAGTTTATCTATAATGGCTTATTTTCTGAAAGCTATCCTAATAGTCATCCATCTGAAATTAAACAGAAGTGTGCCGGTGTGTCTCAGGAGGGGAAAGAACACGAAGAACTCACGCAGGGGCATCTCAGTGGCCAGCCCTCAGTCCAGCCCCCACTGCTGCTCACACCTCCTACAGTACGTCCTCCACAGTCACCTGCAGGGGAGCCTTAGAAATGTGCTCTTAACTGTATGTTTAACTTAGTCTCTGATGACTGTAGTGACATTTTTCAAATTTGAAAGAATGAACATTCAATAACTAATGATGACATTGTTACCTTTGTAGAAAGATGGTTATTGTGTACCAAACCCCTTTCATGTGTATACATTCACAACAATAACCTGCATTATAATTTTGCTTGTGTTTTCTTTGTCTAATTAACCATACAAAAGAAGATAATTATGTTTTAGTGAAAAAGATATGAGACTTCAGCTTGCATTTGACTCTCAACTTCATTGTTCACAGGCTGTGTGACTTGGAAGTAATTTAACCTTTTCTGGGCATCACATCCTCTCTTTATAAAACAGATACATCAGTGTGTTGGTTTTGAGGATCAGATACAAATCACAATATCTGGCACATAGCATAGGGCCTCGGTGGGCGCTTTGGTACTATTTTGGGAACATCCTTAAAGTGTACAATCCTTGTTTTACAGGAACACCAGATGCATTTTCCCAGTTGCTCACCTGTCCCTACTGTGACAGAGGATATAAACGCTTTACCTCTCTGAAAGAACACATTAAGTATCGCCACGAGAAGAATGAAGACAACTTCAGCTGCTCCCTGTGCAGTTACACGTTTGCATACAGAACCCAGCTCGAGCGCCACATGACCTCCCACAAATCAGGACGAGAGCAGGTAAGTGGCGTGACTCAGACTCACCCATTGTCCACACCGAGAACTCCTCGATCCGTGGAAGGCAAGGGCTCTCACACACTGAAAGATTAAGGGGCTGTACCAGACAGTGTCTGGTCTGCAGCCTTGTAAAAACCACAGTGATTATTCGTTTGGATGATCGGGTCATTTCTGAGTTTAAACGCACATGTAAAACTATGAACACTATTTTAGAAGTGACTACATTTTTTCTTTTTCAGACAAGGTCCCTTTCAACTCAGTTATTTTGCTTATATCATAACAAATATGTCAAGTTTATAACTGGATTTCAAAATGCATTCTACTAAAATGTTCAATGTAGGAAAAATAAATACCATTTCATAAAGCACATGACTTACTACTGACCAAGTAGAGGAGAAAATCAAACAATAATCAAGTTTAATTTTTCGTGAAACGCTGACTATTATCAGTATAAGCTACTGTGGCTTTTTTTTTCATGTAAGGGAAATTGCCTCTTAAGAGTCTAAAGTTTAGACTGAATCATTTTTAATCTGAGGACTCAATTTTTCATATGGTTTATTCTGTTTCTATGTCACTTTGCTTCAATTTCCAGAAGTATAAACCAACACTATCCTTAAGTTATGTTGCTGGCTCTGAATTTAAGGATTAAAGTCAAACATTTTTGTCAGTTCTGCTTCTGTAAGGTCAACTGTAAATAATCAAATAAATATCTGGTTAATCTAGATTTAAAAGTCGAATAAGTGTTCAGCAGCACACAGTATGTTGAAGGTGTTTGCTGTGCTTGGGGCACATGTCCAGTCTCTTCTGTCAAAAGACTTGGAATACCTGTCCACCTGAGTATAAGAGTCTGCTCCGTGTGTGCCCACGCCACTGACCCCAGAGAGAGCAAGTGACCCTCTTGGCTGTGATGGCTCAACCAAAACCAGGCCAAAATCTGTAAGAGAAACAGTGATGAGAATGGGTCAGCCTGTCTTCTCAGGACCCTGGTGACAATACTCATGAAATCATGGGGTGTGGAGTGTACAGGCAGGGATGAGCACAGGGCCAGCTTTTCCTTGGGTAGGTCAGTGCTTCAGTCCACAAAGGAGCACTTGGGGTGGGAGCGAGTGCCACGAGGAGGAAACTGATCCACAGAAGACAAACCCCATCTTCTCATCTGCCCTGACAGAGTCTCGTCGGGGACATAACAGAAGCATGCTCTTGGCACCCCAGTGTCTGACCTGACCACAGTGTGGGTGGACCCTGGGGGCGTGGCCACAGTGTGGACAAGCCCTGGGAAAGGGGCTATTCAGGTGACATTTGGGAGCAGAGCTATCCTGCAAGTGCTGTCCCCACATCCTCTCCACCCCAAAGGCCTTTGTCAAAGGAAGGAGCTTCAAAGGACAGAGCTGGAGGGAAAGCAGGAGATGCTGTGAGAAAAATAAGCCTTAAGATCTCTGATGAGCAAAGAAGGCCACTGTGTGTGTGAGGCTTTCTCTGAGAGATGTAAAGGTGGCTGGTTGGTTCCATATGTGAAATATGTGGTCAGACCAAGGTCAGAAAGGAGCTGTGATGGAAAGTGGAGGCCAGCAACATGAGGGGTATAATTGGGAACCGTTTAGGTTAGGAGGCAGAGCGTTTGCCTTGCTGGCCTCTGGAAATCAAGGTAAACATTTCCATGATGTCTTATTCATGCAACAGATATCTGGGTTTTGATTCTGTGTAAGGCCTGTTGTAGGTGTTCAAGACACACTAGTGAAAATGAGCAAGTCCCTGACAGTAGTGGGCATGTATTATAGGTGAGAGAAAACAGATGTAAAATATAAACACAGGCAGAATGAAGAAAACACAGCAAAGAGGATAGAAAGTGGTGCAAGCTGCTTTTTTTTTTTTTAATAGAGTAGAGAGACTAGGGCATCTGAACCTAGACTTGGGTGAAGTGAGGGAGCCAGTCACAGAATGACTAGGAGAAGGGCCTTCTGTGCAGAGGGAGCAGAGGAGTGTGAAGGCCTCAAGGCAGAAGCCAAGAACGGCAGGCAGCCAGGGTGCATGAAGGGGTGAAAGACGTAGAGGCTGGGTAGGGAGGAGTCAGATGGTGAGGCCTCTTGTATGAGCCATGGTTAAGGCCTGTGATTTTACTCTTGGCTGCATTTGAAAGATACTGAATTTTGTGTTTATGTCTTATTTTTAAGGCCAGATGAGCTGTGGGGTGGAGAGTAGATCGAGAGAGACAAGAAGGAAGCAGGAAGCACACTTAAGGCTGTGGCTGTAACCCAGGCCAGAGGCACTGGTGGGACAGATGTGACATGATGAGGATGGTGGCTGCAGGCTAGCTTGCTGAGGGATTGGATAAGGGTCTCAGGGAAAGAGAGGGACCAAGATTCCTCCAAACTCAGGGCCTAGGGAGTGATCAGATAAATGAGGGGTTTACTCACAAAGGTAAGAAACAAGAGTAAGTGTTAGTTATTCAGTTGTGTCCAACTCTTTGTGACCCCATGGACTAGCCCACCATGCTCCTCTGTCCATGGAATTCTCCAGGCAAGAACACTGGAGTGTAGCCATTCCCTTCTCCAGGGGATCTTCCCCACCCAGGGATTGAACCCTGGTCTCCTGCACTGCAGGTGGATTAAGCCCCCAAAAAACAGGAGAGGAGGAGCTGATTTCCAGGAAAGAAGAAAAGAGGTCAGTGTAGTCCTCTTAGCAGATCCTTGTCACTGTTCAGTGGGGACATCGAGGAAGCTGTGAGAGTCTGGAATGGAGAGAGAAGAGATCTAGAGAGAGCTGTCTGGAGTTGGCGCCATGTATTCAATTTCAAAGTCAGGGGTTTGGGTGAAGTAGAACCTGACACACTTCACGCTCATTCTTGGTCCTTCCTGTGTGAAGGACAGAAGGGAGATTGCAGTGTGGGAAAGCACAGAACAAGCAGAACTGGAGCCTTTGAACGATGGGTAGAGTCTTAACAGTCACAATTAAGGGGAAACACAGCCAAGAAGTAAGGGATGGTATCAACGGGAGCAGGGAGGTGAAGAGCAGTGTATGTGCAGAAGGTAGGACTCACTGGATGATGAGATGTGGACTCCTGCTGAAGAAGCCTGGAAACTCGGGGCTATAAACCTGGCATCTGTAGCCTCAGAATCTGTGCCCAGGGGTGAACAGGAATCCTCTAGAAATTTATGAGTAGAATGTATTGCATAATTCAAACACTGCTTTTGTAAAATGAATAAAGGGTGCAGAATTTATTCGAAGTATGTAAAAGTGGGGGGTTGATAAACCAGACAGAAGCTATTACAGTAATCCATATTTGACTGAAAAGAGGGAAGTATTTTTTAAATCATCAGATTAAGATTTTGGAAATACCAAACTTACTAGAGAGGATAAAGTCCTGAAAAAGCCCAGCCTTTTCTTCTGTTCGGGAGACCTTGTTCTTCTTTGCTTGAGACAGATTCCTGGACATTCTAGACCGTGGTATCTTTATCTGTCAACTAGAGTGCAGGCGAGGGAAATCATCTCTAGTTCCTGGTCAAGTACATATTTTTGCTAAATGCTATATTGCATCATAGAGTGATTCTGATTCTTTAAACTGGGAAGTGGAGATTTTCCTTTATGTCAAAATTCTGTTGCCACTGTCCTCTTCCTTTTTGGTAACATTCCAAGTGTTAGATTTTTGTGACTGCTACTATTTGAGGCCTTTAAAGAAACAAAAGAACCACCCAAACATTACTTTTAGCAGACTGGATGTTCTTTATGTCTAAAGCTTTTTTGCTTTATAAATAAAATACCAATTCTTTCTTACAGAGACATGTGACGCAGTCTGGGGGTAATCGTAAATTCAAGTGCACTGAATGTGGAAAAGCTTTCAAATACAAACACCATCTAAAAGAGCACTTAAGAATCCACAGTGGTAAATATTTGTTTTCTTTGTCTACCTTGAATATCATAGTGATTATGATAGTAAATTAATATCACATGTGAGCTACACATATGGTTAGAAACTCTTTGCAACTGTTTTGGGATAAACATTAATATGGAATCATTTTCTGCTTATAAACGGTACTTTATTGGGATCTTACTCTTTGGCTAAAGTATATCAAGCTGCGAGGACACACTTTGAATTTCCTAATAAGAATATAGCATTTTACAAGATGTACAGCCTGAGACACTTGAGGTTTCCGATGAATGTTCATTGCATTGCCTCTGCTGCACAGTTAACGAGGGAAGGATAACGCGTGTGGGACACACGCTTGACAGAGCATGTGCAGAAGGAGAGGAGGAGATGCAGACGCTCTTTCCGTAAGAGGAGAGAGGAACTCAGGACGGGGAATGGCATGGTCGCTGTGGGGACTGTGGGAGAGGGCAGCACAGGAGGGGCGGGGACTGTGGACAAGAAGGGGTTTCACGGAAAACGGGCTTCCCCCGTCTCACCCTCAGTTCTGCACTACTCATCGTCTACAGCTTCACATGAAAAGTGAACATTAATAACATGGTAAAAATATGATGTCAATTTTAGAGACTTACGATCAAAGAGAGCTCTATTTGCCTTTTTTTGGAGGCTTTACTTATCCAAAAGCAACCAAGAAAATTCACATTGCATTATGAAATCTGTCTCCTGGTAAATTTTGATGCGTTATTTAATAATAATTTCAATGAAAGACACCTGTTAACTAATGAGTGGGAAATTATGGATTTCTGCATATGCTTGTTTTGTGAAAATTATATTAACAATTATTAATAGATTTTACAAATATCCTGCAAAAAAAGTACGGTTGGGTGGCTTTGTGATATGTGTGTTTTATTTTGGAACTGCATTAATAGAAGTTGTGCTAAATTGCTCATTGAGGGCTAAAGAATGTTACCTCTTAAAACATGCTCAAACTGAGATTCATAATTTTTTTAATTTTTATACATTAATGTGTCTGGAAAACAAAACTGTCTTTTGGCATCTGCATCAGGATCCTATTTCTTAGCTCCTGTGCTATTGTTTCATCAATTTCATATATATACATTACATTAACATATATCCAATGGATATTTTTCCTCTACTACTGTCCTTTTCTTCCTAGCTTGAGATATAACTGACATACAGCACTGTATAAGCAGCATGATTTGACTTATCTTGGCTATTGTAGATAATGCTGCAGTGAATGTATTGAAATATATTATATATACAGGGCTGTATATATAATCTTTTCAAAGCAGTGTTTTCATTTTCTTTGGATGAATACTCAGAACTGGAATTGCTGGATTAAAAGGTAGTTTTCTTTTTAATTTGTTGAGAAATCTGTATACCATTTTCCATAGTGGCTGCACCAATTTACATCCTCACCCCAGTGACCTAGGGTTCCCTTCTCTCCACATTCTTGCCAGTACTGTTTTGTGTGTAATAATCACTCTGACATGTGTATGGGGATATCGTATTAATGATGATGAGCATCTTTTCATTTGACTTTTGGCTTCTATGTTTTGGATAAATATATCTGTTCAGATTCTCAGCCCATTCTTAATTGGGTTGTGTCTTCTTTTGATTTTGAATTGTATGAGTTCATTGGACATTTTGCATATTAACCCCTTATCATTTATATCATTTGTAAATATCTTATATTCAGTAGGTGGCCTTTTCAGTTTGTTCATAGTTTTTTTGTCTATACAAAAGTCTTTCAGTTTGATGTAGTCCCCTTTGTTTATTTTTGCTTTTGTTCCCCTTTCCTGAGGAGACATATCAAAAAAAAATATTACTGAGATCTGTGTCAAAGAGCTTACTGCCTGTGTTTTTTTCTGGAAGTTTTATGGTTTTCAGATCTTTAATCCGAAATTTACTTTTGTGTGTAGTATGAGAGAGTGTAGCTGTCCAGTTTTCCCAACACCAGTTATTGAAGGGGCTCTTTCCCCACTGTTTATTCTTGCCATAGGTTAACCACCCTTATGAGTTCATTTCTGTGGTTTCTGTTATGTACCATAGATCTATTAATCTGCTTTTGTGCCAACACCATGCTAAATGACTGTAGCTTTGCAGCATAGTTTGAAATTGAGGCATGTGATACCTCCACTTTTGTTCTTTTTCAAGATTGTTTTGGCTATTCATCTTTTATGTTTCCATGCAAATTTCAAGAGTTATTTATTCTAGTTCTGTGAAAGATGCATTGGCATTTTGATAGGAATTACCCAATAGCCATTTTGAATATGTAGAATGAATATAGAATCAATATAGAATCACAGAACCTATTTTCTTAATTGTTCTTTCTTGTTTGTTATTAATGTCAAGAAATTCAACAGATTTCTACATTAATTTTGTATCTGGCAATTTTACCAAATTTACCAAGTTGATGAGCTCTAGTAGTTTAATGGCATCTTAGAATTGTCTATGTATATAGTATCATATCATCTGTAAACAGTGACAGTTTTACTTCTTTTTCAATTTGGATTCTCTTATTTCTTTTTCTTATCTGACTACTGTGGCTAGGACTTCCAATACCTTGTTGAATAAAAGTGGCAAGAGTAGATATCTTTGTCTTGTTCCTGATCTTAGAGGAAATGCTTTCAGCTTTTCACCATTGAGTATGATTTTAGCTATGGGCTTATCCATACATGGTCATTATTAGGTTGAGGTATGTTCTTCTGTACCCATTTCTTTGAGAGTTTTTTTTTTTATCATAAATGGATATTGAATTTCGTCAAAAGCTTTCTCTGAATCTCTTTAGATGACCATATGGTTTTTACTTTCAATTTGTTAATGTGGTATATCACATTGATTTGTAGATATTTAACCATTCTTCATCCCTTGATAAATCCCACCTGATCATGGTATACCTGGGTGTTTCAATGTATTACTGAATTTGGTTGGCTAATATTTTTGTTAAGGAGTCTTGCATCTGTATTCACCAGTGATATTGGCCTGCAGTTTTGTGTGTGCTTTGTTTTGATATCAGGATGAAGCTGACCTCACAGAATAAGTTCACAAGTATTCCTTCCTATCCAATTTTTTAAAATAGTTTGAGAAGGAATGGTGTTACATCAATAATTTATTTTTAATAACCCCCCTTCTTACCAGAAGGGCTTCCCTGGTTCAAACAGTAAAGTATATGCCTGCAATGCAGGAGACTCAGGTTCAAACCCTGGGTTGGGAAGATCCCCTGGAGAAGAAAAAGGCAACTCACTCCAGTACTCTCCTCCCAAAATCCCATGGGAGGAGCTTGGTAGGCTGCAGTCCATGGGGTCACTAAGAGTCAGACACAACTGAGCAGCTTCACCTTCATGTATTGGAGAAGGAAATGACAACTCACTCCAGTGTTCTTGCCTGGAGAATCCCAGAGATGGGGGAGCCTGGTGGGCTGCTACCTATGGGGTCGCACAGAGTCGGACACGACTGAAGCAATTAGCAGCAGCAGTAGCAGCAGCTTCTTACCTGAAGGGCATCCCTGGTTCAAACGGTAAAGCATCTGCCTGCAATGCAGGAGACCCAGGTGCAATCCCTGGGTCGAGAAGATCCCCTGAAGAAGGAAAAGGCAACCCACTCCAGTACTCTGGCCTGGAAAATTCCATGGACGGAGGAGCCTGGCAGGCTATAGTCCATGGGGTCTCAAAGAGTCAGACAAAACTAAGCAACTTCACTTTCTCACCAGAAATGATTTGAAGTTGTTGATAGAGATTATAGCTATTCATTTTTTAATGTTGAAGTTGGGGTAATAAAACAGTAAAATTTCACATATAAAAATGAATGTCCTATTGCAGTCATATAGGAGGGTCGCAGATCTATAGATTATACGCAGTTGGGAAGCACAGATCGTACAAAACATTAAAATATAAGTCCAGAAACAATAAGTTGATATCTAATCACAAAATCCTGCACTGATCATCAAAAATCAGCTTCAATCGAGTAATAATGCCTGTGCTATCTGCAGAAACCCTTTAGGTGTTTCTGTGGTTAAGAGCTTTATAGTAAGCTCACAGCATGCTGCTGCTCTCAGGCCACGTCATGGCACACAGACTCCTGTGCTCTGCTGTCCATTCATATTTATGTCTCTTAAAAAAGGCAAGACAGGCATGAAGTAAAAATGAGAAAGAAAAAAAAAAGAATACTATGAATTCCTTTGCACATGCTAGAAGAGACCACAAAGTAGACCCTAGGTTTTAGGAAGTAAGAAAACTACAGTTAGTAACGGAAATCTAGAGTGTTTATAGGTAAAAAGGATCAGATGTCATTAGATGAGAGAAAAAGTACAACTCTTCTGATACTGAAGTCCATAGAGAAAGTTGTTCCTTGGAGCATCATTAAGAAGAAAGAACCAAAAGATAATTTACATCATCCTCAGAAATATCCTTAAAATAATACAGCAGAGGATTCAATAGTGTTTTCATTCTAAAGTAAGATTCTTCCATAGAGGCCAGTGATATTTCCCAAAATGCAGTTCAGAAAGAGCACTGCCCCAGGGGGCCCAGTGGATACCATCCAAGTCTACAGCTCCCTGGTGGTTTATTCCAAGGGGAGATTTCGAGCAGGGCTACTCCAAGTCATCCCAGATAAACAGAAACCGAGGGTAAGCATTTAGAAAGTATTATATCAAGACAGTGCTGTGACAAATTCATTATAGTCTGTACAATGTTAGTCCATAGGAGATTGGAAAATGTTTTTTAATGAAAAAAACAATGATCATTCACCACAGGTAGTTTTGAAAGCACTGCTTAGAGTACCTAATAATGAATGAACCTCATATCCTTCAGGAAACTCTGGGGGTTTTTTGCAGCTGAGTTTCTAAGGCATTGAAGGTCAGGGCCCTCAAGTTATGTGCCCTAGAATTGCATGGATCTCTTCTGATGTCCATGAAAGGAACCCTGTGTGTCACGGTCATATAAACTTTGCACATGGGAACTGTGCAAAGGAGCTGTGAGGAGGCCACTTCACTTGCCCACAGAGAGGGTGCAAAAGAACCCCTGCACCCTGGTGGAGAGCCTCCCCAGCAAGTAACCTGGGTTTGTTCCACAGCCTGATAGTCATTTCAGCCTAGAAAACTTTTACATCAGGTGCAACTGACCACCACCTTAGCCATTAGAAAAAAGTCAGTGTGCATAATGTATCAAACTTTGAGCAACACAACTTCCTGTTGTAGTAGTAGTTACAAACACTAACCTAGGTCAGTAACTGAGGTGATGTGCTTTAGCTATGAAGTTAGAATTAGAAACAGGGCTTTTTCTAACATAGACTTTGGCTTTAGAATAATTGTTCTGCAGTCATTTTTATAGCAGCAGTAAAATAACTGGGTGATTCCCATAATAGTAACGGTAACTAGCACCTGCGGGATGCTCAACTGCATTAAGTCATGCAGCTCTCACAGTAACCCTGGGCGGTAGATGCTACTGTTTCCTCCTTTTTCACTTATGAGAAAATGGAGTTTCAGAGAACTTAGCTTGTCCCCACTCAGTGGGACACAGCAAAGCTGGGCTCTGGGACACAGCCCTCCTGACTCCAAAGCCACTGCCATCCCCACTGTGCTCTGTAAAGACAGAAATAATCAATAATACAGATGCTTATTTTCCTAGTCAGCAAGGGAACAATCATGTAGTTCATCTAAAAAGGTCATCAAATAAGAATGTTAAAGATGCAAAGACATATCCCTTGTTTTACACCCACTGGAAATTTTTATCCAATGCATTTTGAGTATTGAATCACATTTCAGGCATCCCATTGGAAAGATATTGATAAAACTGGAGAAATTCAGAGGTGAGTTAACAAGCGGGTAAGAGTTTTGAAGAACACATCCCATGAGGAATGTGTGAAAGACCTGGACACGTTTAACCTGCAGGAGGGAAATTGAAGGATACTTGGGACAGCTCTTCATCACATCAAAAGTCTGGCTTGTCAAGGAAATGTCAGACCAGCTCCATGCGGCATCAGAAACATAACAGGGAAGGCCAACTTTGGCTTAGTACTGACCCTCTGTCTCACTGCTTTTCTAAAGAGTCACTAACATTTCTTGAGAGCACACTGAGTTTTGCTATATCATCTGTTATAACCGGAACAATCCAGTGAGGATGTATCTACATTTATTTATGCACCAAAACACTGAGGCTTGGACAGGTTAAGAAAATAGACATAGTATGTACCAGAGCAAGAATCTGAACTTAGATCCTGGTCCTTAGCAAAGCCAAACTAGACTGCCTTCCTCTAATCTGTCCAGTAGCAATAACCTCCTTTTAATAAAAGAGGTTAAGCAGAGATGAGCTGGTGCCAAGGATGATATGAAATGAACCCTTCATTGAGAAGGAGGCTGTACTAGAGGGCTTTATTAGATTCCTTCCAACTCTAATTTGATTATGCAGACACATTTGAGAAAATATAATGCACTTGTTTTAATCTTTACAACAATGAAATTCCAAGACTAGCAGGTCCTACGCTTTCTTGCTGCTTTCCTTTTAATCATTAAAAAGAAAGGGGAGGATAAAGGCTTTATTTTGCTACTGGGTAGATAAGCAGCATCACCACACTTCATCATTGTACAGTTGGCCACTCATTCATCTGGCAGAGGCTTACAGAGCAGCTCTGTGACCTGCACGCAGCAGGTGTGGGAGTAAACAGCACTGAGACCCAGTTCTCCCTGAACCCAGGCATCAGTAACCTTTAGACTATACATTCATGAACTAGAACATGTTCAAACTAAAGTAAAAAAAAAAATTGGATTGTATGAAAATATTCCATTCAACTCAAAAATTTCTGTCAAGAGTACCCATAGTGACCCAGAAGAACACCTTGTACCCTGAAAGGTCTTGGGGAGTGACGTAACTGAGGCCTCTGCAAGCAGGAAGCTTTTTTTTCCCCTTACATTTCACAAAGATATTGTATTTGTGCAGAAGTATACTTTGTTTTAATACTTAAATGTTCTAAGTTACTGTAACCACTGTCACTGAAATTGAAACTCCAAGATGCTTTTCATACCAAGAGGCTCAGTGGTAAAGACTTCACCTGCCAGTGCAGGAGGCACAAAAGACAGAGGTTTGCTTCCTACATTGGGAAGATCCCCTGGAAGAAGAAATGGCAATCCACTCCAGTGTTCATGCCTGGAGAATCCCATGGACAGAGGAATCTGGCAGGCTACAGTCCATGGGGTTGCAAAGAGCTGGACGCAACTGAGCACACAGCGAACACTGCCTTATTTATCTAGAAGTACATACATCCCTCGTAGCTCAGCTGGTAAAGAATCCGCCTGCAATGCAGGAGACCTTGGTTCAGTTCCTGGGTGGGGAAGTTCCCCTGGAGAAGAGATAGGCTACCACTCCAGTAGTATTGGGCTTCTCTGGTGACTCAGATGGCAAAGAATCTGCCTGCAATGCAGGAGACCTGGGTTTGATCCCTAGGTTGGGAAGATCCCCTGGAGAAGGGAATGGCTACCCACTCCAGTATTCTGGCGTGGAAAATCCCATGTACAGAGGAGCCTGGTGGGCTACACAGTCCATGGGGTCACAAATTGTAGACACGACCGAGCAACTAAGCACACACATACATCCCAGCTTAATAAGCCAAGGCTTTTAATAATACTTGTGTTTAAACTTTTCTTCCCCACTGAAAAAGGTCTTTTCAAGGAAACCTATGAATATAGAAAGGATAGATATTCATATGACTCATACAGTCAAGGATAGATGTCCACAGTTATTAAGTCTTATGTGAGATTTTACTTCCTTTTGTCTAATATTAATTTCTCCTATAGATGGTTAAGTAGAGTAAAATATAGAGAATTACATAGTTTAGTGACACAGGATAAGAAAAAAATTACTTGAAAGAGTGAGATATAATTTTTTGGTATCTGAGAAAGATTTGAACTTTTAAAAGTGAATAAAACTGTTATACGCACCTAAAGAGAAGATTCTCTTACTGGTCAGCACATAGTTCAGACTAACATTTTACTGGTGCTTGACATTTATGTAGGTTTTCAACTTAAAAGTGATGATTCTAAATAAAATTGTATCACAAGCACACATGGTAACCCCCTTTTTAAATTGATACTGCTTGTTTTAGGGAAAATGTGAATATGTGAAAATTTACGAATGTAACTTTTTGTTGTTGTTTAGGAGAGAAGCCATATGAATGCCCAAACTGCAAGAAACGTTTTTCCCATTCTGGTTCCTACAGCTCACACATAAGCAGTAAGAAATGTATCAGCCTGATGCCTGTGAACGGGCGACCAAGAACAGGGCTCAAGACCTCGCAGTGCTCCTCACCCTCACTCTCGGCCTCTCCAGGCAGCCCCACGCGACCACAGATGCGGCAGAAGATAGAGAACAAGCCCCTGCAAGAGCAACTTCCCGTAAACCAGATTAAAACCGAACCTGTGGATTATGAGTTCAAACCCATAGTGGTTGCTTCAGGAATCAACTGCTCAGCCCCTCTACAGAACGGGGTTTTCAGTGGTGGTGGCCCTCTACAGGCAGCCAGTTCTCCTCAGGGTGTGGTGCAGGCCGTCGTTCTGCCAACAGTGGGTCTGGTGTCCCCCATCGTATCAATTTAAGTGATATTCAGAATGTACTTAAAGTGGCGGTAGATGGTAATGTCATCAGGCAAGTTTTGGAGAATAATCAAGCCAATCTTGCCTCCAAAGAACAAGAAACAATCAATGCTTCATCCATCCAGCAAGGCGGCCATTCTGTTATTTCAGCCATCAGTCTTCCTCTGGTTGATCAAGATGGAACAACCAAAATCATCATTAACTACAGTCTTGAACAACCTAGCCAACTTCAAGTTGTTCCTCAGAATTTAAAAAAAGAAACTCCAGTCCCCACCAACAATTGCAAAAGTGAAAAGTTACCAGAAGATCTTACTGTCAAGTCTGAGAAGGACAAAAGCTTCGAAGGGGGAGGGAATGACAGCACTTGCCTTCTGTGTGACGACTGCCCCGGGGACATCAATGCACTTCCAGAGCT